>QANZ01000304.1:75082-99576 GCA_003254925.1 Chamaecrista fasciculata | reverse complement strand
AGTTCCCGTTTTCACTTGGGAAGAAGTGAAGGAGGCTAGCACCTAGGCATCTGCCAAACTGCTCGTGTGGATTACTGGTAGAGGAAGGACACTCTGTGGACTTCTCAAATTCGCGAATACGATAAGTCACCGATCAAAACTAGGTAAACATCTTTTCTAATCTGGTATAAACATAGTTAGTGGATCCTGGAAGGAATCACAGAGTTAGCATTTTAGTTTTATTTGCGCTTTAGTCCAAAATTTTTAATTTCCTTCCGCTGCGCTCCCTCTGTGATTTCCCAACACATACTTGGGTTTTAGCTCAGTTCATAAAGGTTATAGGTGCATCAACTCTGAGGGTCGCATTTTCATTTCAAGGGATGTTCTCTTTGATGAATCTTCCTTTCCATTTGCTTCTCAGTCCAATTCCACTTCTCTTCCCTTGTCCACTTCACCACCAGTTCCAACTTTTACACCCTCCATACCAGTTCTTTCTACTGTTGCACCTAACATATCTGTTACTGATAATACTAACAATATCTGTATTAGTGGTACTCCTTCTCTGCAGGTTAATTCTCCAAGTGCTACTGTCCCTGGTACTTCACCTGAGGCCACTCCATCACCAATTTCACCTTCCAGTTCCACTCCCTCTACCAGATATCTACTACCACCCTCTTCTCCCACTCTCTTATCCAAAAATCAGTCCACTAATGCCCATCCTATGCTCACTCGCAGCAAAAACGGTGTCTTCAAGCCTAAAGTCTATATGGTTACCCGAGAACCTCACACAGTAAAAGCTGCACTCAATCATCCTAAATGGAAACTTGCCATGTCTGAGGAATATAATGCTCTTCTGAAGAATCACACTTGGGACTTGGTCACTTTACCAGCAGGCAAAACTCCAATAGGCTGCAAGTGGGTCTTCAAGCTAAAACAGAATCCTGATGGTACAATTAATAGATACAAAGCACGACTAGTTGCTAAAGGCTTCCATCAGGTTCCAGGATTTGATTTTTCAGATACATTTAGTCCTGTTATTAAACCAGTTACTGTTAGGATCGTTCTCAGTCATGTTATCTCATGTGGGTGGTCAGTTAGGCAATTAGATATTAATAATGCTTTTTTAAATGGGAATTTGACTGAAGAGGTGTTCATGGTTCAGCCTGAAGGTTTCATTCAAGGTGATCCTTCACTAGTTTGTAAATTAAACAAGTCCCTTTATGGTTTGCGCCAAGCCCCTAGATCCTGGTTCTTTAAACTCACAAGTACACTCACTTCTCTTGGTTTTGTTCAAGCTAAGAGTGATACCTCATTATTTTTTCGCATTTCCTCTTGTTCAGTCACATACATTTTGGTCTACGTAGATGATATCATAGTGACTGGTAGTAATTCTTCTGAGGTATCTTCATTGGTGTCTACATTAAATCAGAATTTTGCTTTAAAAGATCTTGGTGATCTACATTTCTTTCTTGGTATTCATGTAGACAAGCTGCCAAACAACAAACTTCTTCTTCGCCAAACCAAGTACATTGAAGACTTACTTCACAAAGTCAATATGGCTTCTGCAAAACCTCAGGTTACACCCATGGCTGCCAACCTCAAACTCCTAAAAGATGGTTCACCTTAGTTTCATACTCCCAAACTTTACAGGTCTGTTGTAGGAGCCCTCCAATACGTGTGCATCACTCGACCAGAGATAGCCTTTTCTGTCAACAAGGTGAGCCAATTCATGCAATCTCCCACTGACGATCATTGGCAGGCAGTCAAACGCATCCTTCGATACCTTCAAGGTACTTCTGACTGTGGCTTGCTGCTGTCTCCATCTCATAATCCTCGAATTTCTGCTCTCTGCGATGCTGATTGGGCATCAGATCCTAATGATCGCCGCTCCACTTCGGGATTCTGTGTTTATTTTGGTAACAATCTTGTGTCTTGGGTCTCACGTAAACAACCTGTCATCTCTCGCTCATCAACTGAGGCAGAGTATCGCGCATTAGCACTCGTGGTTGCTGAGATTACTTGGTTACAAGCTCTACTCCGAGAAATTCGCATTCCTCATCATCATGAACCCCCTGTCATTTATTGTGATAACATGAGTGCTGTTCTTCTATCTGCCAATCCAGTTCTTCACTCACGCACAAAACACATTGAGCTGGATTTGTATTTCGTGCGTGAGAAGGTTCAGCAAAAGTCTATCACTGTTAGTCATATCTCTTCACAAGATCAGGTTGCCGACATTTTCACTAAACCTTCTTCCCAAACCTGCTTTTGTTCGTCTTCGAGCCAAACTCAGTGTCAGCAATCCCTCACTGAGTTTGCGGGGGAGGTATTGGAGATTAAGCACGTGTTAATATTGATTAGTAATGTAATTACTGCGCACATGGTCTGTTGTAGTCTGTTGTAGTGTGCTGGCAGTATTGATGAGCTGTAATATTCTTAGAAGGCTGTAGAATCTTAGGGATTTTGTACTGTATATATATTGATTCTGTGTAAATGAGAAATCAGGGCATTTATTCATTTTCCTAATATATCTCATAGGATTTGTTGTATCCGATTTCTTTTCATCTTTAGATTATTCAAATGTTAAAGCATCTAATTTATGCCAAATAATCCGTAATATTAGGAATATTTACTATAGTAAATTTTAGAAATTAATTATATAGTTAATTATTTTCTCAGCATCTATTACTATATTATATATATATAGCTAAGTCATGAAAAATCATATGCTTCCACTTTAACAAATAACAAATCATATGCTATATTATATCTAATTATTTTGTTTGGATATCAGTTCGAGCAGTAAATGCAAAAAGGAAAATTCTGAGAATTCTTGATGATGCTGAAGTAGCAGAAACAACAATGGAAGATATCTTGGATAAAGAGAGAAAAAGAAGGCTTGAGAAAGAGAGTTTTGTTGATGAACATTGAACAGAAAACCACAATATGCAGAGGATGTTGCTAATTTGTTTTCTTTTTTTCTTTTTCTACTTCATTTAATTAGTGCATTGTGAGCTTGAACATAAATATTTTTCCTAAATAATTGTTAATTTGTATGGGCATCTTTCTCAATTAATAAAGTTTCAAATTTTCGTCATTTTTATGAAATGATCTTGCAGAATAATTCATTCAATTATTCCATTGCTACAAAACCAAACTGACAATAATTTCTTCTTCTCTTAAGTAGATAATTAGTTTTACCTCCAATATTATACAATTAAGATGAATTACAAATTAATAAAATATTATTATTATTATTATTATTTTGATCGGACATTGGAGGGTAAATTTTAAATCACCTAACATGGGTGATACGTAATAGCCTAACACTCTCCTCATATTCCACACACACTTAAGCCTTCTGATAATTATCATTTTTTTTTTCGTTAAGTTATATATTATAATTACTTGATTATAGGAATATATAATAATTACTCATTATTTTGATTTTATAACTGATTAGTAGATTTTATTTTTATTTCGTGTTTATCATTATTTTCAATTCTAGGAAAATAGATAAATATAAAAAAAATGTTGATTTTTAAAAAAAAACGTATGAACTTTTTAACAATCATAAAACTTGGACCAGTCTTTAATTTGGATCCTGATTCTTTAGAAATCCATCCTACTTGAAATTATGAATAGTTTGCACTTGCTTTAGTTTTGACTTTTATGATCTCAATTAATTTCATTGAACAAGTTTTATTTGGGGAGCTTCTCCATATTATTTGTGAACAAGTTCAAATATCTCAATTCACCCAAATGATCAATATTTTTGGGCACCGATTTCATCCCTAAATCATGCAAATCCAATACGCCCAAGGTTCTAAATTCCTCGAAGATTTTCTCCACCATTGATAGCTGCCACATCGTTCAATTCCTTATTTTTTGGTTTTTCAATTTTGTTTGTTTTTGCTTTTACAGTCAACTAGGTTTAATTTAAATCATTTTGTTGTGGTTTTAATTTATTCCTAATAAATAGGGAGTGATAGCGAAATCTTTGATGAGATTTTAAAAAGTTTATAGCCTTAAGTAATTATCAATAATTACTATTCTCAAAAAATTACAATTAGTTGACCAAGTATATACATACATATTATTTTGAATTTTGAAGTTGTGATTCTGGCTTTAAATTTGAGATTTAGTTGTCATCAATCTCTATTTTTCTTCGTTTTCTATAAAGATAAATTGAAAATGGTTTTTTATTTTATTTTAAAAAATATATTATCATTGTGTGATCCTCCAATACTCTTTCTATATATAGATAGAGTTATTTGTAAGCATTGGCAATTTATAAACCATTAAGCTACAATCGGGAAAAAAAAAATCATTAAGCTACTTAATGTTTTTAAAATTTATGATTGTTGAATCGCATAAAAGTAAGATAAGGACAGTAAAGTTTTTAAAGGTGAATCCACAAATTAATTTATTTGTATATCTAATATATTAAAATAAATAAATAAATAAATAAATAATCAAAAAACATGCATTAAGCTTCTTTCTAATAGTATCTTTGACCAAGTTATCGTTTAGGAATAAAATATATGGTTAATTAAAATGGTTTATAAATAACTATTTTATTCAATTTAATCCGTGTTGAATTTTTAATTTATTTTATATTCATTTAACAACAATTGTAAGTTGATTTTCATTAACATTTTGATCTTTGTACATGGTGATCATCAAATAAACAATATTTTCCCATCTATATCTATATATATAACTAGGCTTTGGAGTTATCATGAGCTATAAGCAAAAATAATTTTAACAATTAAAAAAAATTAATTTAATTAATTCATGCAGTTTAAAAAATGCAAAAAGAAAATAATTATTCATGTTCCTTAAAATCAGACTAATTTATGTCAGCATATACAATATTAAAATAAAAAAAACAAAGTGGTTTCTTAATTCCCTCTAATTTCGGAAGCATTAATTCAAGTAATATATATATATATATATATTATAATTATAAATATATAGTATAAAACTCAGCGAATACCTAGAGAAGAAAATTGATTCACATTTTTTAATTTTATAATAACAATTTCATTATGCTATTATGTGAATAGTTAAGTTAGTTTTTTTTTTACTTATAATGTTCTTTTATTCTCATAATATATTCCGACATCTCCATCTGATATTTTTTTTAGATATATAATGTTTCTAATTATTTAGTAAAAAAAAATTCTATGTTCTTATGTTTATTTTTTATTAGGCTAAAGTGTACTTTTGGTCCCATAACTTTGGCAAAGGTTTCAATTTGGTCCCATAACTTTTTTTGTTGCAATTTTAGTCCCATAACTTCTAAAAATGTCTCATCGTTGGTCCCAAGCTGATTTCCATCCGTTCCATAACTTCACTCATATTTACCACGTCATCATCCAGCTCAATATGTCAGATCATATTTAGCGGCAAATAATGGATGAAAATTAGCATTGGTACCAACTGTGAGACGTTTTCAAAAGTTATGAGACCAAAATTGCAACAAAAAAAGTTATGAGACCAAATTCAGACCTTTGCCAAAGTTATGGGACCAAAATTGCAACAAAAAAAGTTGTGGGATCAAATTGAGACCTTTGTCAAAGTTATTGGACCAAAAGTACACTTTAGCCTTTTTATTAAATCATGTAGTTTAGTTATGGATTTTTATTTTTTGTTATATTATTAATGTTAGTTAAATAAGTCTCATAATATATGATTGATCTGAAGCAATCATATCCCGCGCATCGCGCAAGGTAAATACCAGTAGCAATTAAAAATTGCAAGCACAGGTTAGCAAACAATTTGTCCAAGTTAATTTACAGCATCTATTCATCTAATTAAGAAGGAGGACCGGAGTGCTATCTTTAACAAGAACAGGAGAAAATTGCAGCATTCTCAAATTTTCTTCTAAGAAAAATTGATCGAATTAATTTTTTATCTTTAAAATTTGTAATTATTTTTGTTTTTGCTTTAAAAATATTTTGTTTTCAATTTCATCTTTATATTTAATGTTTTCAAAATTTACAATTCCTTCCAAATTATTGAAAAACTAAATAATTTTATTACATAATCAAATAATAATCCAATCATGCTCAATATTTAACAGATGGCCTGTTTGATTTTATTTTTCAAAACTATTTTTTAAAAACAATTCTTAAACTTATTTTTAAAAATAGGTTCTGTAAAACAAAAAATAAAAAACCTTTTCTAAAAATAAGAAAACAAAAAAGTTGTTGGGAAATATGATTTTACAGTTGGTTTTAAAACACTGACTATCTACTAGCTACTGGGTGACATGAAAAGTGAAAACATGAAAACTGATTATTTACTTAATTATATTGATTTGGGGATAATTTATTAAATTTAATTAAATCAATTTTGTTATCCAATGATATTGGTTATAGTTGGACTAAATTTGTAAATTGTAACTCAGTCTCTATATATAATTTTACTCTTTGTAACTCAATTCTTATAATTTAAAAAGTTTTATAAAAAAATCCTTAAGTATTAATCGTGTGGAAATTCTGTTAATTATATATCTAAGTAGCATTTTAAGTTGTCATCAACATGGCAAAAATATTTTGTTACTATTCAACTACAATGAATTTTTTACATTACGACTAAAAATTCAAATGAATTTTGTGCATTTTAGGTTGTTTATATTTATCTAGATTTTCTCCATGGGCTTCATAAATGATGGTATAATGCCCAAATACTAGTGTTTATATTTGTTGGCGGCAAATTTAAGTATGAGCTGGATTTGGGCTCAACATGAGTATCCTAATAAAGTTTTAAATATCCGAATAAAAAAAAAGTTTTAAATACAACATTTTTTTTAACTATCACTCAATAAAATAATTGATCTGACCAAAAGAAAATAATAAAATAATTGAAAAACTATTTTAGCTTATATTTAAATTTTAAAAATTAATTTAACTAAGAATCTGAATCATCATTACAAAATAGTATAATAATAGTTTTACTAATTATTATCGTTGTACAGCTGTCCCATTGATTTCTTGGGAGTGGATCCTCTACCATACTTTTTTTGTGCTCTCTCTGCTGTGAAGAAATCTAGACCATTCATCAAATCTAATGACTCATATAATGCCATGTTTCTATTTTTATTTCCTTATGCATCTTACCCAATTATTTTCTCGTGTTCCTTTCCTTCTCTGTTTTCGTCGTTTCATTCTCCCACGTGTTCTTCTTTCTCCTCCTTTCAATGTTGAAGCGACTCTCATCGGCGGCGGAAGAGTGGTTGCGGAGGCGGCAGAGGTAGACGGTGTTGATTTCGACGGCACTGATGCGACGGAGAAGGCGGAAGTCACGGAAGGTGAGACCATTCTTGCGGCAGAAATCAAAGTGGCGGAGCAGATGGCAGAGTAGGCGAAGTCGAGGCTTGAGGGAGAAACTCTCCGACGAGGTTGGGAGGAGCTCGAAAGACGACTGAAAACCGAGTCAGATTTGAGGAGTGTGTTTGACGCTTTTTGAATGTCTTTGGAATCTAATGATTTTTTCTGTGCTGGTACTTTTTTTAGTCTTAAAATTCTTTCATTCATTTTTGGGTGGAGATTGATTCCTTCATTCTTTCTGCATATAGCTTCCTTCTTTAGTTCTTTATTACTTTAGATTCACAGATCCATATATGAACCAAAAAAATGGTAAAAAGCCAGAGAGAAAGAAAGAAGAGAATTTTACAACTTGATTGTTTATTTTTTTTTTTAGTATTCATCGGATTCCTATTTTTTTTTTTTTTTTATTTGTATTCATTGGATTTAAAAGGAGGAGATCAGGAAAAGGATGAGTGGGTGGAATGGAGGCGGAAAAGGAATGGCCGAATGGAACAAGTGAAAATAATTGGGTGGAACACATAAGAAAATAAAATTGACACATGGCACTATTTAAGTCATTGGATCTTATGAATGACTCAGATTCCCTAATAGCAGAGACAGCACCAAAAATAATATGGTAGAGGATCCACTCCCTGATTTCTTGATGAGTGTCGATTACTATTGCCGCACCTCTAACATTATCCATAAATATATGCATTTATGCTTTAATTTTTCCCCTGTATTATTTTTATTATTTTATTTAAATATATTTCCTTAATTAGCGTTATTTTTTTGTGACCGTTGTACAGCTGTCGCGTTGGTTTCTTGATGAGTGTCGATTGCGCGCCTCTGTGATCATCTGTATATATTATGCATACGGGAAAGAGGAGGCATTTATATCTTCTTTCTCTTTACCCTAAATTCCTCATACCCTCAATTTTTCTTTCTCTTTACCCTAAATTCCTCATACCCAGACCCTATCCCTCAAGTGAGAGAACGTACGAGTGTGAAGCAGAAAACGCCGCCTGTCGTCGTCGTTTGTGCTCGTCGACGGTGGAGTGGCTACTGTCGTCGTCTTCAGGTTTTGCTTCCTTCTTTTAAAATTTTCGTCTTCGTCTGCATTTTGTGGTGTTCCTTTTTCTTCACACTTCCTAACTGCACTCTTTCTTCCTTTTCTGGAGAGAATGATTCCTATGAAATTTTGATGAAGTAATCACATGTCCAGACTGATGAATTTTGATGAAGTGATCTATTTCATTGGTGATGATTGTGAATATGGTCACCCCTGCTTGGAGTCATTTTTGGTTCGAACTTAAAGGAAGAAGTTACTAAAGATTGAAACGATTTAACTTCTTATGTGTGCCAAATTTTTTGACGAAAGACACAATGATTTCCCGAGGGGTCTTTGTTACCCAAGTGGTTATGTTATCATAACTAAATGGAACCCAATGTCAATTTTGTCCCCTTTGAGTCCTCCTTTTCGGCTATAGATAGTTGCAGAAATAGAAAGATCACAAGGGAAATTTAAGAAAATAGATTTGTAAACAACTTGCTCTTTTTAAGTAGAAAAGATTTCTGTTATACATTTTCTATGATATGTCTCACATTTTTTTTATGCTTTTGTATGTGTATATTGTTGACAGGGAATCACAAGGATATATGTTTCTTTCGAGCGAATATGTACAACCACAATGAATATATGACTGTGTAAATGGACGGATCATTTGCCAACTTAAGATTATGTGGTAGGAAGGTAATTTTATTTCTCAACTTTAATCTGTTGATATTAACTGGTTTGGTATTGAATGTGATAGAACCCTTTATCACCCTATATTTAATTTAATAGACCATTTAAATGATTAAAGCAGCTCTAATTGCAAATAAAATAGTTTCTGCATAGCCAATAAACAAAGTTTCTCCTTGTCTGTTCTTTGGTATTTCGCTCGAAGTATCTGTCTCCTTTTCTAGCATACACTAGAGATTAATTGACAAGTAAAACTTGATAATCTATTATTCCATAGCTCCTTGTACAAGGTAATTTTTATCAGTTGAACTGTTAAATCATAAGCATGTATTACCTTGATTTTGCCCATCAATTTTTCTGAATATATATGCTGCAAATGTTACGTGAGTAAATGACTTACATTTGTTTTATTAAAAATTATTTATGCATGCATTAATATTAAAGAACACACTGATAAATGCATGGAAAGTTAACTATTCATTTATCCTTACATTGCTTTCTTCTTTCTAATAGATTTTTGGCACATGAATTGCTAGCTTTTGACTCTCAGACTTACATGTTAAGAAAAACTTTTGTATCTGTCAAAGGATATTTTTCTAGGTATTGATTTGAGCATTTGTAATGGTTTGATTATGTTGTCTGTATAGGCTGAAGTTGAGGGTAAGACAATAACATGTTATGGTTTGACTATGGTTTGATTGTGACATTTAATTGCAATAACACAGAAATTATAGTTTGTCCCCTAGGCCTTTTTCCTTTTGATCTTTTTGACCACGTGAAAAACCCTCTTAGGTCAAGTAATTTTGATTAGGTTATTTGTGTTGATTCTTTTAAGTAGAGCTTCCAAAACAAATCCCGTTGCTTTGGGAGGTGATTCTCTCTAGGCTAAGGGATTTTGTTTGGATTGTGAGATTTAATTGAATTAACACAAAAAATAACCTTTAGTCCCCATACTCCTTTTACCTCTGATTTATTTGTGTTTATTCTTTTAAGTAAAGCTTCCAAAACAACTCCCTTTGCTTTAGGAGGTGATTCTCTCTAGGTTAAGGGATTTTGTTTGGATTGTGAGATTTAAATGAATTAACACAAAAAATAACCTTTAGTCCCCATAGGCCTTTTCCTTTTGATCTTTTTGACCACGTGAAAAAGCCTCTTAGGTCAAGTAATTTTGATTAGGTTATTTGTGTTGATTCTTTTAAGTAGAGCTTCCAAAACAAATCCCTTTGCTTTGGGAGGTGATTCTCTCTAGGCTAAGGGATTTTGTTTGGATTGTGAGATTTAATTGAATTAACACAAAAAATAACCTTTAGTCCCCATACTCCTTTTACCTCTGATTTATTTGTGTTTATTCTTTTAAGTAAAGCTTCCAAAACAACTCTCTTTGCTTTAAGAGGTGATTCTCTCTAGGTTAAGGGATTTTGTTTGGATTGTGAGATTTAAATGAATTAACACAAAAAATAACCTTTAGTCCCCATAGGCCTTTTTCCTTTTGATCTTTTTGACCACGTGAAAAAGCCTCTTAGGTCAAGTAATTTTGATTAGGTTATTTGTGTTGATTCTTTTAATTAAAGCTTCTAAAACAAATCCTTTTGAAAGGGATTTTGTTTGGATTGTGACATTTAATTGAATTGACACTTAAAAAATCCTTTAGTCCCCTAGGTCTTTTTCGCATTGATTTTTTTAACCACATTAGAAAGCGTCTTAGTTCTAGTAATTTTTCAAATGGTTATGATGTGTGTTGATTCTTTTACATGAATGGGGGACTGATCTTGTATTGCTGCAGTGAGTATTTTCTAATGCTTGACTATAGATTCATCGTCTTAATGTACTTTCTACTGTTTTCTCAATTCTATTTTAATGTGTTTTTACTTTGTTTGAGGTTGTTCTAAAGAGGGTTTCTGACAGATCTGAAGTTTGCAATGCTGAAATTAAGGGAAATCAAGTACAATATCAATTATTTGTTTGAGGTTCTTATAAAGAGGGTTTCATGGGTTTATATAAGATCGTTTCCTTCCTTGTAATGCCAACTACTTTTGCAAGATGATTAGTAATTGATATTGTTTGTTTTTGGTAGAAAACTCTTGCTGTAAATGAAAGGGAACTTTGTAAATACTTTGAACCCAGAAATCATGTATCTGGCACACAAGAAGGGGTTACTGGTATGTTTGTGAAGGTGGAACAGCATGTCCTGATTGATCATATTATCTGATTCAACGAAAGAACATGTGATCACATTGTTGAGAGTTCTGAAGTAACCACAGGAGTTACAAGAATGGGGGACTGATCTTGTATTGCTGCAGTGAGTATTTTCTAATGCTTGACTATAGATTCATCCTCTGAATGTACTTTCTTCTATTTTCTCAATTCTATTTTAATTTGATGCAGTAATTCTAGCTTTGGTGTAATAATACATGTAGAAAGTGAAACATTTCAGGTTAGAAACTTAGATAACAAGTCAAAAGTATTTTAAACATTTACCTTTTGCACATCTTAAATTTTAATGTGTTTTTATTTTGTTTGAGGTTCTTATAAGGGGGGTTTCTGACAGATCTGAAGTTTGCAATGGTGAAATTAAGGGAAATCAAGTACAAGATTGAGAAAAAAAAAGTGCAGGATTGGTTTAAGAACAAAGGACGTTGTGTGGATAGTTGAGGGTTGCTTCAAAGTGAGATTCTGATTTTTTTTTTTTATTTTGTAGATTTTGGTTTTTTAAAATTTCATATTGTTGATACTATTATTTTATTTATTTTAGGGCAAACAAGGGCCGGTTGAACACATATACAGAGGAGTCTTGTTCATCTTTGATCGACATCATCTTTGACCACTCAGGTTTTGTATGTTCTAAAGCCCAATAATGTGTGATTGTGGGAGGAACACGGTCCAATGGTGATAAAAATGAAACTAATTTTCATTCCTATTTAAATTCTTATCATATTAGGTAGTTTTATTTCTTCATTGTAATAGTGTGTTGCTTACATTGATCACAAACTCTAGGGTGATGCCTATTCAGATTTCCCAATCTCGGAACTCCAACTGAAATTTCAGTCTCCTACGAGGTTTTCTCGAGGAGGCTGCCTAATGATTTAATGTTCAATTCATTTGTTTTCATAAAGTGGGATGTTGCATTTGTCTATAATTTTGATTCAAAGAAAGTTGCCTGACCTAGTCTCTTTAAATTTGTTTAGATGGAAGAAGGCATAGGGGTGGAAGAGGAGGGCATGATGGATTGGCTGGAGTCCCAGATGTTCAATTCTTTTGTTAAATGTTTAATGCTCAATTCTTTTGTTTTAATATAGTGGGATGTTGCATTTGTCTATAATTTTGATTCAAATAAAGTTGCTTGAACAAGTCTCTTTAAATTTGTTTAGCTGGAGGAAGGCATAGGGTGGAAGAGAAGAGCATGATTGATTGGCTGGAGCAACAGTTAAAATATGCCAAGCTCCATATAAAGGTTACCGTGGGCGTGTTATATAACTTAAGGGCACATCTATTCGGGTTGAACTGGAGTCCCAGATGATGGTTGTGACAGTTGAGCTTTCTAAAAAAATCCCTGCATTAGTTATACTGTAGTATATGCATGCATGGACTCTCACTCGTTGACTATTTGCAGTTGATCGCTACCATATGTCTGATAATTTGGCCATAACACCATATTGGTATGTTAGAGCCTTCTGTAATGCATTTCTAATTTCTTCTGATCATTAGAAGATTTGTGAGTTGATATTCTTAATCTGAATGTTGTACCAGTGACTCATCTTGATATGGAATGGGGAGCGAGACCCCTATGCATCCTTCCGATCACTGTTACATCCATATATGACTCCTGTTAGAGATCCTAGAGGTTTGTTTGAGTTATTGTTGTTGGCTGGAAAATGTGTTTGTTGTATTATTACTAAATTTTACTTCTGCCATGTTTGTTTAACATATTACTTTTTGCAGCAACACCTATTCATGATGGAGTGAGAACACGTATGTGTGACAGAGCATGGAATCCATACACTCCCATGTGTCCTCCAAGGTCTGTCATTGGCTGTTCAAGGAGCAAACAGTTTGTAAGGCACTGCTGGTAAAGTTTTTGTTACCATTTACCATGTTAATAGTAGTAATGTATGTAATCCAAGTTGTAAAGCTGTGTCATGCCCAAAATAATTTTAAAATTTGTATAGAAATTAAATTAGGTTATTTTTTTACATAAAAATTAAATAGGAACCTTTGGTTGAAATACTTAGTATAATAAAAGTACATTGAGTGAAAAATAAAGCAAACATGTTGTGGGACCGAACACCCAAAATCAGGCCAGATAGAATTATCTGGGAAGAAAGGTTTCCTTTTTGTTTGTTAATTATTTCTTGCTATTACTGTAATTCCCAACTAATTGAATATTTCTACGTACAGGTATCCCCAATTTGTGGATGCGCTGTGGGAGATGTAGCTAGTTTGTCAACTTTATTTGCAAACAGAATGAAAGGTGATGCTATTATTGTCATCAACGGGGATCTGGAGAATTTGAAAGGATGGGTAGAGAAAGTTGTTGAGATAATTTTTGTATAAGGCCAGAGATCAAGGGACTTCCACCAGTAAGCATGGGTTTATATAAGATTGTTTTCTTCGTCATATTGCCTACTACTTTTGCATGATGACTTAGTAGTTGATATTGTTTGTTTTTGGTAGAAAACTCTTGCTGTAAATGGAAGGGAAATTTGTAAATACTTTGAACCTGGAAATCATGTTAAGGTTGTATCTGGCACACAAGAAGGGGTTACTGGTTTGGTTGTGAAGGTGGAACTGCATGTCCTGGTCATTATCTGATACAACAAAAGAACATGTGATGAAGTTGTGGAGAGTTCTGAAGTAACCACAGGAGTTACAAGAATGGGGGACTGATCTTGTACTGCTGCAGTGAGTTTTTTCTACTGTAGATTCATCCTCTGAATGTACTTTCTACTGTTTTCTCAATTCTATTTTAATTTGGTGCAGTAATTCTAGCTTTGGTGTAACGATACATGTAGAAAGTGAGATATTTCAGGTTAGAAACTTAGATAGCAAGTCAAAAGTATTTTAACATTTACCTTTTGCACATCTTAAATTTTAATGTGCTTTTATTTTGTTTGAGGTTCTTATAAAGAGGGTTTCTGGCAGATCTGTAGTTTGCAATGGTGAAATTAAGGGAAATCAAGTACAAGATTGAGAAAAAAAAGGTGCATGATTGGTTTAAGAATACTGTGTCAACAAAGGACGTTGTGTGGATAGTTGAGGGTTGCTTCAAAGTGAGATTCTGATTTTTTTTCTTTTCTTTTGTATATTTTGATACTAATTTTCATTCCTATTTAAATTCTTATCATATTAGGTAGAGTTTTATTTCTTCATTGTAATAGTGTGTTGCTTTGGTCACAAACTCTAGGGTGATGCCTACTCAGATTTCCCAATCTCGGAACTCCCCACCTGAAATTTATATTCTACATTGATAAGTTTATATTTTACATTAACAGATAAGTTTATATTCTACATTAAGTTTTTGTGTCATGATTTCTATCTTATAGGATGCGGCCTTTCCCCTACAAATAATATCTGCCCCCAATGTAGAAATGTCATATGTTGGTGCATCATCATGTTTTCCTTGATATTTTTTCTTTCTCCACTTAATTTGTGCCCTTCTCACTCATTTACACGTTCCTTTAACTCAGCCAAAATTTGTGCTCTTTTTCTTACTATTTCTCTTGGCTTATTTTTGCTTTGCATTGCTCTTTCTCTTATAATTTCTCTCTCTAGACTTTCTTTCGCTTATTTTTCGCATCTTTTTAAAATTCTAGAGCGACAAAAAGTGTATTTAAGCCTTTTCCAAAGTTGGGATATTTCTTGAGCTCATCTTCAACATTATTCATGACAAATTTCTCGTCGTCTCCAGGTTTTGCTTCTTTTAAAACTTTCGTCTTCGTCTGCATTTTGTGGTGTTCCTTTTTCTTGTCGTCTCCTTTTTCTTCACACATCCTAACTGCACTCTTTCTTCCATTTTTGGAGAGAATGATTTGTATGAAGGCTGATGAATTTTGATGAAGTGATCTATTTCATTGGTGATGATTGTGAATATGGTCAGCCATGCTTGGAGTCATTTTTGGTTGGAGCTTAAAGGAAGAAGTTACTACAGATTGAAACGATGTAACTTCTCCTTATGGGTGCCAAATTTTATGACTTGAGTCTTAGAGCAATTAAAGAGAAAGACACAACGATTTCCCAAGGGGTATGTGTTCCCCAATTGGCTATGTTATCATAACTAAATGGAAGCAAATGTCAACTTTGTCCCCTTTGAGTCCTCCTTTTCAGCTATAGATAGGTGTAGAAATAGAAAGATCACAAGGGAAATTTTAGAAAATAGATTTGTAAACAACTTACTTTTTTTAAGTAGAAAAGATTTTTGTGATACATTTTCTATGATATGTCTCACATTTTTTTGATGCTTTCTGTTTAAAGAATGGCATGTATATTTTATAAATGGAGCATTGTGAACTTTTCATAGTCCTCACTTCTTAGAGATTGGATAAAGAATAATGAATTATAAATGTATTTACCTCTTGTATTGCCTTAAAATATAGGTACTAACAGAGTCGTTGCTTTTTATTGTTCCTGCATTAGGTGGTATAGTTTCACCGGAAGGAGAGGGAGCACCTTTTGGGGAATCTGACCAGAGCATTGTTCATCAGGTTTGTGGGAATAAATATATTGTAGGTGACAAAAATTAGCTTCCTTTCTGAATCACATAGCTATTGCTTTTGTATGTTGTATATTGTTGACAGGGAATCACAAGGATGTATATTTCTTTCGAGCGAATATGTACAACCACAATGTATATATATATGACTGTAAATGCACGGATCATTTGCCAACTTAAGATTATGTGGTAGGAAGGTAATTTTATTTCTCAGCTTTTAATTTGTTGATATTAACTGGTTTGGTATTGACTGTGATAGATCCCTTTATCTTCAATTTAATAGACCATTGAAATGATTAAACCAACTCTAATTGCAAATAAAATAGTTTCTGCATATCCAATAAACAAAGTTTCTCCTTGTCTTGTTATTTGGTATTTCACGCAAAGTATCTGTCTCCTTTTTTCGCATACTCTAGCGATTAATTGACAAGTAAAATTTGATAATCTATTATTCAATAGCTCCGTGTACAAGGTAATTTTTATCAGCTGAGCTGTTAAAAGCATGTATTACCTTGATTTTTCCCATCAATTTCTCTGAATATATATGCTGCAAATGTTACGTGAGTAAATGACTTAACATTTGTTTTATTAAAAATTATTTATGCATGCATTAATATTAAAGAACACACTGATAAATGCTTGGAAAGTTAACTATTGATTTATCCTTACATTGCTTTCTTCTTTCTAATAGATTTTTGGCACATGAATTGCTAGCTTTTGACTCTCAGACTTACATGTTAAGAAAAACTTTTGTATCTGTCAAAGGATATTTTTCTAGGTATTGATTTGAGCATTTGTAATGTTTTGATTATGTTGTCTGTATAGGCTGAAGTTGAGGGTAAGACAATAACATGTTATGGCTGAAGTTGAGCATTTGTAATGGTTTGATTATGTTGTCTGTATAGGCTGAAGTTGAGGGTAAGACAATAACATGTTATGGTTTGACTATGGTTTGATTGTGACATTTAATTGAAAAAACACTGAAATTATAGTTTGTCCCCTAGGCCTTTTTCCTTTTGATCTTTTTGACCACGTGAAAAAGCCTAGGTCAAGTAATTTTGATTAGGTTATTTGTGTTGATTCTTTTAAGTAGAGCTTCCAAAACAAATCCCTTTGCTTTGGGAGGTGATTCTCTCTAGGCTAAGGGATTTTTTTTTGGATTGTGAGATTTAATTGAATTAGCACAAAAAATAACCTTTAGTCCCCATACTCCTTTTACCTCTGATTTATTTGTGTTTATTCTTTTAAGTAAAGCTTCCAAAACAACTCCCTTTGCTTTAGGAGGTGATTCTCTCTAGGTTAAGGGATTTTGTTTGGATTGTGAGATTTAAATGAATTAACACAAAAAATAACCTTCAGTCCCCATACTCCTTTTACCTCTGATTTTATTTGTGTTGATTCTTTTAAGTAGAGCTCCCAAAACAAATCCCTTTGTTTTGGAAGGTGATTCTCTCTAGGCTAAGGGATTTTGTTTGGATTGTGAGATTTAATTGAATTAACACAAAAAATAACCTTTAGTCCCCATACTCCTTTTACCTCTGATTTTATTTGTGTTGATTCTTTTAAGTAGAGCTTCCAAAACACAAATCCCTTTGCTTTGGGAGGTGATTCTCTCTAGGCTAAGGGATTTTGTTTGGATTATGAGATTTAATTGAATTGACAAAAAAAATAACCTTTAGTCCCCATACTCCTTTACATCTGATTTATTTGTGTTTATTCTTTTAAAGTAAAGCTTCCAAAACAATTCCCTTTGCTTTAGGAGGTGATTCTCTTAGCTTAAGGGATTTTGTTTGGATTGTGACATTTAATTGAATTAACACATAAATTATCCTTTAGTCCCTTGGGGCTGGGGCTTTTTCCCTTTTATCGTTTTGACCACATGAAAAAGCCTCTTAGGACTAGGAATTTTGAATAGGTTATTTCTGTTGGTTCTTTTAAGTAGAGCTTCCAAAGCAAATCACTTTGCTTTAGGAGGTGATTCTCTCTTGCTAAGGGATTTTGTTTGGATTGTGACATTTAATTGAACTAACACAAAAAATACCTTTTACTCCCCATGCTCTTTTTACCTCTGATTTATTTGTGTTTATTCTTTTAAGTAAAGCTTCTAAAACAAATCCTTTTGCTTTAGGAGGAGATTCTCTCAAGGTTAAGGGATTTTGTTTGGATTGTGACATATAATTGAATTAGCACATAAATTATTGTTTAGTCCTCTAGGCTTTTTCCTCTTTGATCCTTTTAACCACTTGAAAAAGCCTCTTATTTCTAGGAATTTGGATAGGTTATGTGTGTTGATTCTTTTAAGTAGAGCTTCCAAAATCAATCCCATTGCTTTAGAAGGTGATTCTCTCAAGTTTTAAGGGTTGTTGCTAGAATTGTGTATTCAATTGAATCAATGCAAAAAAATCCTTTAATCTCCTTGATTCTTTTTACCTTTGATCTTTTTTTTAATGGCTTAAAAGCCTCTTAGTTCTAGGAATTTTGAACAGGTTATGTGTGTTGATTCTTTTATGTTGAGCTTCCAAAACTAATCCCTTTGATGTTGAAGATGGTTCTCTCTAGTTTAAGGGATTTTGTTTGTATTTTGACATTTAAGTGAATTAACGTGGAAATATCCTTTAGTTGCCAAGGTCTTCTTCAGTGTAATATTTTTAAATGTTTTGAAACTTGTATTAAACCCATGCCCATTTACCCACGAACCTTGGGGTGATATACTTAGTTTAATAAAAGTACATTGAGTGAAAAATAAAGCAGAAGCGAAGAAAAACCAGGAACGTGCAAACATGCTGTGGGACCGAACATCCAAAATCAGGCTAGATAGAGAGGTATCCTTGAAGAAAGGTTTCCTTGTTCTCTGTTAAATATTTCCTGCTATTACTGTAATTCCCAACTAATTGAATATTCCTACGTACAGGTATACCAAATTTGTGGATGCACTGGGGGAGATGTAGCTAGTCTTTCAACTTTTTTTGCAAATAGAATGAAAGGGGACTTCATGAAAGGTGATGCTATTATTTTCATTAAGGGGGATTTGAAGAATTTGAAAGGATTGGTAGAGAAAGTTGTTGAAATAATTTTTGTACAAGGACAGAGATCAAGGGACTTCCACCAGTAAGCATGGGTTTATATAAGATCGTTTTCTTCCTCATAATGCCTACTACTTTTGCATGATGATTAGTAATTGATATTGTTTGTTTTTGGTAGAAAACTCTTGCTGTAAATGAAAGAAAGGTAACTTTGTAAATACTTTGAACCTGGAAATCATGTTAGGGTTGTATCTGGCACACAAGAAGGGGTTACTGGTTTGGTTGTGAAGGTGGAACAGCATGTCCTGTTCATATCATCTGATACAACGAAAGAACATGTGATGAAGTTGTGGAGAGTTCTGAAGTAACCACAGGAGTTGCAAGAATGGGGGACTGATCTGCTGTAGTGAGTATATTCTAATGCTTGACTATAGTTCCTCTCAATGTACTTTCTTCTGTTTTCTCAATTCTATTTTAATTTGGTGCAGTAATTCTAGCTTTGGTGTAATAATACATGTAGAAAGTGAAACATTTCAGGTTAGAAACTTAGATATTAAGTCAAAAGTATTTTAACATTTACCTTTTGCACATCTTAAATTTTAATGTGCTTTTATTTTGTTTGAGGTTCTTATAAAGGGGGTTTCTGACAGATCTGAAGTTTGCAATGGTGAAATTAAGGGAAATCAAGTACAAGATTGATAAAAAAAACGCGCAGTATTGGTTTAAGAATACTGTGTCAACAAAGGACGTTGTGTCGATAGTTGAGGGTTGCTTCAAAGTGAGATTCTGATTTTTTTTTTTCTTTTGTAGATTTTGGTGTTTTAAAATTTCATATTGTTGATATTATTATTTTATTAATTTTAGGGCAAACAAGGTCCGGTTGAACACATATACAGAGGAGTCTTGTTCATCTTTGATCAACATCATCTTGACCACTCAGGTTTTGTATGTTCTAAAGCCCAATCATGTGTGATTGTGGGAGGAACACGGTCCAATGGTGATAAAAATGAAACTAATTTTCATTCCTATTTAAATTCTTATCATATTAGGAAGAGTTTTATTTCTTCATTGTAATAGTGTCTTTTGCTTATATTGATCACAAACTCTAGGGTGTTTCCTACTCAGATTTCCCAATCTGCGAACTCCACCTGAAATTTTAGTCTCCTAGGAGGTTTTCTCGAGGAGGCTTCCTAATGATTTAATGTTATAGAACTTAAGGGCACATCTGTTTAGGTTGAACTGGAATCCCAGATGTTCAATTCTTTTGTTTAATGTTTAATGTTAAATTCTTTTGTTTTCATATAGTGGGATGTTGCATTTGTCTATAATTTTGATTCAAATAAAGTTGCTTGACCAAGTCTCTTTAAATTTGTTTAGCTGGAGGAAGGCATAGGGGTGGAAGAGAAGGGACTAATGGATTGGCTGGTGCAACAGTTAAAATATGCCAAGCTCCATATAAAGGTTACCATGGTTGTGTTATAGAACTTAAGGGCACATCTGTTCGGGTTGAACTGGAGTCCCAGATGAAGGTTGTGACAGGTTAGCTTTCTAAATAAATCCCTGCATTAGTTATACTGTAGTATATGAATGCATGGACTCTCAGTCGTTGAATATTTGCAGTTGATCGCTACCATATGTCTGATAATTTGGCCATAACCCCATATTGGTATGTTAGAGCCTTCTGTAATGCATTTCTAATTTCTTCTGATCATTAGAAGATTTGTGAGTTGATATTCTTAATCTGAATGTTGATCATTAGAAGATTTGTGAGTTGATATTCTTAATCTGAATGTTGTACCAGTGACTCATCTCCATATGGAATGGGATGCGAGACCCCTATGCATCCTTCTGATCACCGTTACATCCATATATGACTCCTGTTAGAGGTCCTAGAGGTTTGTTTGAGTTATTGCTGTTGGCTGGAAAATATGTTTGTTGTATTATTACTAAATTTGACTTCTGCCATGTTTGTTTAACATATTACTTTTTGCAGCAACACCTATTCATGATGGAGTGAGAACGCCTACATGTGACAGAGCATGTAATCCATACACTCCCATGTGTCCTCCAAGGTTTGTCATTGGCTGTTCACGGAGCAAACAGTTTGTAAGGCACTGCTGGTAAAGTTTTTGTTACCATTTACCATGTTAATATTAGTAATGTATGTAATCCAAGTTGTAAAGCCGTGTCTTGCCCAAAATAATTTTAAAATTTGTATAAAAATTAAATTAGGTTATTTTGTTACATAAAAGTTAAATAGTTTTTGTTACTTCTTCAATCTAATATTTTTAAATGTTTTGAAACTTGTATTAAACCCATGCCCATATACCTCTCTACCAGGGACCTTTGGTTGAAATACTTAGAATAATAAAAGTACATTGAGTGAAAAATAAAGCAGAAGCGAAGAAAAACCAGGAACGTGCAAACATGTTGTGGGACCGAACACCCAAAATCAGGCTAGATAGAATTATTCCGGGAAGAAAGGTTTCCTTGTTCTTTGTTAAATATTTCTTGCTATTACTGTAATTCCCAACTAATTGAATATTTCTACGTACAGGTATCCCCAATTTGTGGATGGGCTGGGGGAGATGTAGCTATTCTGTCAACTTTATTTGCAAACAGAATGAAAGGGGCACTTCATGAAAGGTGATGCTATTATTGTCATCAACGGGGATCTGGAGAATTTGAAAGGATTGAGAATTTGAAAGGATGGGTAGAGAAAGTTGTTGAAATAATTCTTGTATAAGGGCAGAGATCAAGGGACTTCCACCAGTAAGCATGGGTTTCTATAAGATTGTTTTCTTCCACCAGTAAATGATATTGTTTGTTTTTGGTAGAAAACTCTCCCTGTAAATGAAAGGGAAATTTGTAAAGCTTCTGAAACTACTCCCTTTGCTATTAGGAGGTGATTCTCTCTAGGTTAAGGGATTTTGTTTGGATTGTGACATTTATTTGAATTAACACATAAATTATCCTTTAGTCCCTTTGGTTTTTTCCCTTTTATCTTTTTGAGCACGTGAAAAAGCCTCTTAGAACTAGGAATTTTGAATAGGTTATTTGTGTTGATTCTTTTAAGTAGAACTTCCAAAACAAATTCCTTTGTCTTAGGAGGTGATTCTCTCTTTGCTAAGGGATTTTGTTTGGATTGTGACATTTAATTGACCTAACACAAAAAATACCTTTAATTCCCCATGCTTTTATGTGTTTATTCTCTTAAGTAAAGCTTCTAAAACAAATCCTTTTGCTTTAGGAGGTGATTCTCTCATGCTTAAGGGATTTTGTTTGGATCGTGACATTTAATTGAATTGACACATAAAAAATCCTTTTGTCTCCATGGTCTTTTTCACATTGAACTTTTTAACCACATTAGAAAGCGTCTTAGGTCTAGTAATTTTGAAATGGTTCTGATGTGTGTTGATTCTTTTAGGTTGAGTTTTTGAAACAAATTCCTTTGCTTTAGGAGGTGATTCTCTCTAGGTTAAGAGATTTTGTTTGGATTGTGACATTTAATTGAACTGACACAAATTATCGTTTTGTCCTCTAGCCTTTTCCTCTTTGATCCTTTTAACTACATGAAAAAGCCTCTTAGTTCTAGGAATTTTGAATAGGTTATATGTGTTGATTCTTTTAAGTAGAGCTTCCGAAATCAATCCCATTGCCTTGGGAGGTGATTCTCTCTACTCTACGCTAAGGATTGAATTAACACAAAAAATAACCTTTAGTCCCCATACTCCATTAACCTTTGATTTACTTGTGTTTATTCTTTTAAGTAAAGCTTCCAATACAGTTCCCTTTGCTATTAGGAGGTGATTCTCTCTAGGTTAAGGGATTTTGTTTGGATTGTGTCATTTATTTGAATTAACACATAAATTATCCTTTAGTCCCTTGGGTTTTTTCCCTTTTATCTTTTTGAGCACGTGATAAAGCCTCTTAGAACTAGGAATTTTGAATAGGTTATTTGTGTTGATTCTTTTAAGTAGAACTTCCAAAACAAATTCCTTTGTCTTAGGAGGTGATTCTTTCTTGGCTAAGGGATTTTGTTTGGGTTGTGACATTTAATGACATAACACAAAAAATACCTTTAATTCCTCATGCACTTTTTACCTCTGGTTTTTTTGTGTTTATTCTCTTAAGTAAAGCTTCTAAAACAAATCCTTTTCTTTAGGAGGTGATTCTCTCATGCTTAAGGGATTTTGTTTGGATCGTGACATTTAATTGAATTGACACATAAAAAATCCTTTTGTCCCCATGGTCTTTTCCACATTGAACTTTTTAACCACATTAGAAAGCGTCTTAGGTCTAGTAATTTTGAAATGGTTATGATGTGTGTTGATTCTTTTAGGTTGAGTTTTTGAAACAAATTCCATTGCTTTAGGAGGTGATTCTCTCTAGGTTAAGAGATTTTGTTTGGATTGTGACATTTAATTGAACTAACACATAAATTATCGTTTTGTCCTCTAGCCTTTTCCTCTTTGATCCTTTTAACTACATGAAAAAGCCTCTTAGTTCTAGGAATTTTGAATAGGTTATATGTGTTGATTCTTTTAAGTAGAGCTTTCGAAATCAATCCCATTGCCTTGGGAGGTGATTCTCTCTACTCTACGCTAAAGATTTTTTTTTTTTTTGGATTGTGAGATTTAGTTGAATTAACAAAAAATATAACCTTTAGTCCCCATACTCCATTTACCTTTGGTTTACTTGTGTTTATTCTTTTAAGTAAAGCTTCCAATACAACTCCCTTTGCTATTAGGAGGTGATTCTCTCTAGGTTTAAGGGATTTTGTTTGGATTGTGACATTTATTTGAATTAACACATAAATTATCCTTTAGTCCCTTGGGTTTTTTCCCTTTTATCTTTTTGAGCACGTGAAAAAGCCTCTTAGAACTAGGAATTTTGAATAGGTTATTTGTGTTGATTCTTGTTGTGAATATTTGTATTAATTAGGATATCAATTAGGAATTGATTGGATAGCAATTAGTGATTGATTGTAGCTGAATATTTATTCTCATTTATCTTGTTTCCTAGAATAGATTGAAAACTCTTGTATAAATACCCTATCATTTTCATGAATAAAATAACACAATTTCTCTCACTTATCATGGTATCAGAGCCTATTGTGATCCTCCACTAGTTTCTCTTTCTTTCTAGCCATCATTTTCTTTTTCTCTCTTCCCACTACTGTGTTTCATTCCAGTAGGGCTTTTTGAGGCTGTGTTTCATTCCAGCCATCATTATTTAGGGTTTTGTACGGCTGTGTTTCATTCCAGCCATCATTATTTAGGATTTTGTACGGCTGTGTGTCATTCCAGCCTTCACCTTCATTAGGGTTTTCTACTATCATCACTGCACCACGCTGAAACAGGTCTTTGTCGGGCTTTTCTTGGAACACGCGCCCCACCACCGTGCTCAGCGGCTTCTGATCGTCAAAACCCACCTTCCGCCGTCGCCGTTCGCCGCCGCACGCGCCTCCACGCGCCGCTCGACAGTCCGCCGGAAATTTCACGCGCCGGCGCGTGACGCTGGTTCCGGCACCGGATTCCGCCGTTCTCGACGTCGCCGTGCTCGCCGGCATCTTCTGGTCTCATTTCTGGAGTTTGTTTGCCAATATCTCATACTTGTGTTGGTCTCCTCTTTCTTAATGGCGTGTTCATCATCTGTGACTACCTCAATTGCCCACATTGGTAATGTAACTGCTTGCCTTACTCATTCTCCTGACATTGGTCCTT
>QANZ01000304.1:0-74303 GCA_003254925.1 Chamaecrista fasciculata | reverse complement strand
TTTGGTAGCCAAGGGATACACCCAAATCTTTGGCTTGGACTATGGTGATACTTTCTCTCCAGTTGCCAAAATTGCTTCGGTTCGTGTCTTTTTATCAATTGCGGCTATTCGTCACTGGCCACTTTATCAGCTTGATATTAAGAATGCCTTCCTTCATGGTGAACTAGAAGAAGAAGTCTATATGGAGCAACCACCTGGATTTGTTGCTCAGGGGGAGTATGGGAAAGTATGCCGACTTCGCCGCTCTCTTTACGGTCTCAAACAATCCCCAAGAGCTTGGTTTGGCCGATTCAGTTCTGTAATTCAAGATTTTGGGATGACTCGCAGTGAGGCGGATCACACAGTCTTCTTTCGCCAGACTGCAAATGGCAAGTGCATTTACATGGTCGTATATGTGGATGACATTGTTATCACAGGCGATGATGATGAAGGTATTGCCCAACTCAAACAACATCTGTGTAACCACTTCCAAACTAAAGATTTGGGAAAGCTCAAGTATTTTCTGGGAATTGAGGTTGCCCAATCAAGTACTGGTGTGGCCATTTCACAACGGAAGTATGCACTTGACTTGTTAGAAGAGGCTGGCATGATGAATTGCAAACCCATTGAAACTCCAATGGATCCGAATGTTAGACTCTATCCAGGACAGGGGGAGCTGATAAACAATCCTGAAAGATATCGAAGACTTGTGGGAAAACTGAATTATCTCACTATCACTCGTCCAGACATATCGTTTGCTGTGAGTGTAGTCAGTCAGTTTCTACAATCACCATGTGATAGTCATTGGGATGCGGTTGTTCGGATTCTTCGCTACATTAAAGGAGCGCCAGGACAGGGATTATTATATGAGAATAAAGGAAACTCCCAAATTGTTGCCTTTTCAGATGCTGATTGGGCTGGTTCACCAGATGATAGGCGATCCACATCTGGATATTGCGTTTTAATTGGGGGTAACCTAGTCTCTTGGAAAAGTAAGAAACAAAATGTGGTTGCAAGGTCTAGTGCAGAAGCTGAGTATCGGGCTATGGCTTTAGCAACTTGTGAATTAGTATGGTTGAAACAACTTCTTCAAGAGATGAAATTTGGAGACATACACAAAATGGAGCTGGTATGTGATAACCAAGCAGCTATGCACATTGCCTCAAATCCAGTGTTTCATGAAAGGACCAAACACATTGAAATTGATTGTCACTTTATTAGAGAGAAGATTCAGTCCGGATGCCTTGCTACTCGGTTTGTTAATTCAAATGATCAGCTGGCAGATATTCTCACTAAATCTCTCAGAGGTCCTCGTATTAAATATCTATGTGGCAAGCTTGGTGCCTATGACATATATGCTCCAGCTTGAGGGGGAGTGTTGTGAATATTTGTATTAATTAGGATATCAATTAGGAATTGATTGGATAGCAATTAGTGATTGATTGTAGCTGAATATTTATTCTCATTTATCTTGTTTCCTAGAATAGATTGAAAACTCTTGTATAAATACCCTATCATTTTCATGAATAAAATAACACAATTTCTCTCACTTATCAATTCTTTTAAGTAGAACTTCCAAAACAAATTCCTTTGTCTTAGGAGGTGATTCTTTCTTGGCTAAGGGATTTTGTTTGGATAGTGACATTTAATTGACCTAACACAAAAAATACCTTTAATTCCCCATGCACTTTTTACCTCTGGTTTTTTTGTGTTTATTTTCTTAAGTAAAGCTTCTAAAACAAATCCTTTTACTTTAGGAAGTGATTCTCTCATGGTTAAGGGATTTTGTTTGGATCGTGACATTTAATTGAATTGACACATAAAAAATCTTTTTGTCTCCATGGTCTTTTTCACATTGAACTTTTTAACCACATTAGAAAGCGTCTTAGGTCTAGTAATTTTGAAATGGTTCTGATGTGTGTTGATTCTTTTAGGTTGAGTTTTTGAAACAAATTCCTTTGCTTTAGGAGGTGATTCTCTCTAGGTTAAGAGATTTTGTTTGGATTGTGACATTTAATTGAACTAACACATAAATTATCGTTTTGTCCTCTAGCCTTTTCCTCTTTGATCCTTTTAACTACATGAAAAAGCCTATTAGTTCTAGGAATTTTGAATAGGTTAATATGTGTTGATTCTTTTAAGTAGAGCTTCCGAAATCAATCACATTGCCTTGTGAGGTGATTCTTTCTAGGCTAAGGACTTTTTTTTTTTGGATTGTGAGATTTAATTGAATTAATACAAAAAACAACCTTTAATCACCATACTCCATTTACCTCTGATTTACTTGTGTATATTCTTTTAAGTAAAGCTTTCCAAACAACTCCCTTTCCTATTAGGAGGTGATTCTCTCTATGTTAAGGGATTTTGTTTGGATTGTGACATTTAATTGAATTAACACATAAGTTATCATTTAGTCCCTTGGGGTTTTTTCTCTTTTATCTCTTTGAGCACATGAAATAGCCTCTTAGAACTAGGAATTTTGAATAGGTTATTTGTGTTGATTCTTTTAAGTAGAACTTCCAAAACAAATTCCTTTTGTCTTAGGAGGTGATTCTCTCTTGGCTAAGGGTTTTTTTTTGGATTGTGACATTTAATTAACCTAACACAAAAAATACCTTTAATTCCCCATGCACTTTTTACCTCTAATTTTTTTGTGTTTATTCTCTTAAGTAAAGCTTCTAAAACAAATCCTTTTGCTTTAGGAGGTGATTCTCTCATGGTTAAGAGATTTTGTTTGGATCGTGACATTTAATTGAATTGACACATAAAAAATCCTTTTGTCCCCAAGGTCTTTTTCACATTGAACTTTTTAACCAAATTAGAAAGCATCTTAGATCTAGTAATTTTGAAATGGTTCTGATGTGTGTTGATTCTTTTAGGTTGAGTTTTTGAAACAAATTCCTTTGCTTTAGGAGGTGATTCTCTCTAGGTTAAGTGATTTTGTTTGGATTGTGACATTTAATTGAACTAACACATAAATTATCGTTTTGTCCTCTAGCCTTTTCCTCTTAGATCCTTTTAACTACATGAAAAAGCCTCTTAGTTCTAGGAATTTTGAATAGGTTATATGTGTTGATTTTTTAAGTAGAGCTTCCGAAATCAATCCCATTGCCTTGGGAGGTGATTCTCTCTACTCTACGCTAAGGATTTTTTTTTTTTGGATTGTGAGATTTAATTGAATTAACACAAACAATAACCTTTAGTCCCCATACTCCATTTACCTTTGATTTACTTGTGTTTATTCTTTTAAGTAAAGCTTCCAATACAACTCCCTTTGCTATTAGGAGGTGATTCTCTCTAGGTTAAGGGATTTTGTTTGGATTGTACTGTGACATTTATTTGAATTAACACATAACTTATCCTTTAGTCCCTTGGGTTTTTTTCCTTTTATCTTTTTGAGCACGTGAAAAAGCCTTAGAACTAGGAATTTTGAATAGGTTATTTGTGTTGATTCTTTTAAGTAGAACTTCCAAAACAAATTCCTTTGTCTTAAGAGGTGATTCTCTCTTGGCTAAGGGATTTTGTTTGGATTGTGACATTTAATTGACCCAACACAAAAAATACCTTTAATTCCCCATGCACTTTTTACCTCTGTTTTTTTTTGTGTTTATTTTCTTCAATAAAGCCTCTAAAACAAATCCCTTTGCTTTAGGAGGTGATTCTCTCATGGTTAAGGGATTTTCTTTGGATCGTGACATTTAATTGAATTGACACATGAAAAATCCTTTTGTCCCCATGGTCTTTTTCACATTGAACTTTTTAACCACATTAGAAAGCGTCTTAGGTCTAGTAATTTTGAAATGGTTCTGATGTGTGTTGATTCTTTTAGGTTGAGTTTTTTAAACAAATTCCTTTGCTTTAGGAGGTGATTCTCTCTAGGTTAAGAGATTTTGTTTGGATTGTGACATTTAATTGAACTAACACATAAATTATTGTTTGGTCCTCTAGCCTTTTCCTCTTTGATCCTTTTAACTACATGAAAAAGCCTCTTAGTTCTAGGAATTTTGAATAGGTGAATATGTGTTGATTCTTTTAAGTAAAGCTTCCGAAATCAATCCCATTGCCTTGTGAGGTGATTCTTTCTAGGCTAAGGATTCTTTTTTTTTTTTTTTAGATTGTGAGATTTAATTGAATTAATACAATAAACAACCTTTAATCACCGTACTCCAGTTACCTTTGATTTACTTGTGTTTATTCTTTTAAGTAAAGCTTTCCAAACAACTCCCTTTGCTTTTAGGAGGTGATTCTCTCTATGTTAAGGGATTTTGTTTGGATTGTGACATTTAATTTAATTAACACATAATTTATCATTGGGTAAATTGCAATTTGGTACCCTGTGGTTAGGGGCGTTTCCCCTTTGGTACCCTGAAAGAAAAATTTTTGCATTGTGGTACCCCGTGGTTTGCTCCGTTAGCGATTTGGTACCCTGAGGTTTTTTTCTGTTAGGATTTAACGGCAAATGTTAGTTAAAATGTCAAAAATCTCCCAAAAAGTCTTCTCTTATGCGTTTAAGTCCTTTCCCTTTACTAAAAGGGATCAAAACATAAAGAATTAATTATAAAAGGGTCTTTAGAATTCTAATATTATAGATTTTTCTCCTTTTCATAAGATTTCTTTTGAATAGGTCCTGATTTAATTACACTTTAATCCCAAAAGTTTATGATCTTTATCAAAATAGTCCTTAGAACCTCAAAAGACAAATGAGCATCTATGATTTATCAAAAAATCCCTATATTCAACTACAATTTTCATTCAAGTACACTACAAACAATCAAAACCCCCAAATTTTTCCAAAATCAAGCCCCACAAATCAAAAACCCTCTCAACAACAAAATCAACATCATCAACAACCAATTTAATTAAGGTCCATTCTTTATATAATAGGACCAAAATATAAGAAAAAATAAATAAATTAGAATTTAAAACAATTTTAGCAAAAAAAAAAAAAAAAAGAAACCCAGCACTCTTCTCCTTCTTCTTCAATCCCGCCAGAGTTCTTCTTCTTCCTTCACTCAAATCCCAACACCTCCAACATATCCTCTTCTTCCTTGTATTCTTCATCTTCCTTCTTCAATTAATTCAATATATATGTCATATTTAAAAAAATATATCGAAACCCCTTACACTCACACTCTCATTTCTCACTTCTCAGCCATCCATCCATCCGATCCAACACCATGAACTCCATTGCTCTCAAATCCTTCGTCGGACTCCGGCAAGTATCGCCGGAGAAGAACACCCACTTCGCCGCCAGCACCACCAAGCCCATCCACCTCCACCGCCGTAAGCTCAAAATCGCCGCCGCAAAATCCAACCCTCAGATCTCGGGTCCGAACCTCCGGGTCGCTGTCATCGGCGGAGGACCCGCGCGGCGGCGCAGCCGCCTTGCGGTGGAGCCATTCCTCTGTGTTTGGTCAGAGAGTTCGATTTACCGTTAGACATCATCGACCGCCGTGTCACCAAAAATCCAAAATGAAGATGATTTTAGAAGAACGTGGGTGATTGAAGAAGAGTCGCTGGGTTTTTTTTTTGCTAAAATTCTTTTAAATTCTAATTTATTTATTTTTTTCTTATATTTTGGTCCTATTATATAAAAAATGGACCTTAATTAAAAAAAATAAAACTTTTAGGGAATTTAAACCAACTTTTTTCTTTTATTTAACAGAAAAATTAGATGGAAATTAGAGAGGAACTAAGGGTAGAAATTTTTTAAAATTTGAGGGACCAAAACGGAGCTTTGAGCAAACTTGAGGGATCAAAATAAAACTTTGACCTAGATTTTTTATAAAGTTACTATTATACCCTCATTGATGTGGCACTTAAGGGTGTTATTTGCACGGAATTGAAAACTCAAGGGTTCTATTTGCACAAATTAAAAATTCAGGGGTGTTATGTGCACCCAACCTAAAACTCAGGGGGTGTCTGTGCATTTTTGCCTTTTTTTTATGCTTTTCAGTTTTTGAATGATTAATAAATGTGAATAAATCGTGAGTTTGGAGGGTGGATTTTGGATTTACAAATGGTATGGAACTGTTTTTTTGCAATTTTTGGGAAGGAATTTGCAGAAAAGAAAGAAGAAGATGATGATGTTGATGATGAGTATGAAGATGAAGATGTTGATGATGATATGAGAAAATGATGATCATGAAGAATAAAAAAAAATTAGGTTTAAGGTTTAGGAGTTTAGAGTTTAGGGTTTTTAATATTTTTAAGGACTAAATTGGATGAAGATGAAGAGTAAAAAAACTTTCGAGGGACCAATTATGCCAAATTTTGGAAAATTGAGGAAGAAATTGAATTCCTTAGTTTTGAATTTTGATTCCTTAGGGTATGAAGAAATTGGTTGTTGATGATGTTGATTTTGTTGTTGAGAGGGTTTTTGATTTGTGGGGGCTTGATTTTGGAAAAATTTGGGGGTTTTGGTTTGTTTGTAGTGTACTTGAATGAAAATTGTAGTTGAATATAGGGATTTTTTGATAAATCATAGATGCTCATTTGTCTTTTGAGGTTCTAAGGACTATTTTGATAAAGATCATAAACTTTTGGGATTAAAGTGTAATTAAATCAGGACCTATTCAAAAGAAATCTTATGAAAAGGAGAAAAATCTATAATATTAGAATTCTAAAGACCCTTTTATAATTAATTCTTTATGTTTTGATCCCTTTTAGTAAAGGGAAAGGACTTAAACGCATAAAAGAAGACTTTTTGGGAGATTTTTGACATTTTAACGTACATTTTCCGTTAAATCCTAACAGAAAAAAACCTCAGGGGACCAAATCGCTAACGGAGCAAACCACAGGGTACCACAATGCAAAAAATTTTCTTTCAGGGTACCAAAGGGGAAACGCCCCTAACCACAGGGTACCAAATTGCAATTTACCCTTTATCATTTAGTCCCTTGGGGTTTTTTCTCTTTTATCTCTTTGAGCACATGAAATAGCCTCTTAGAACTAGGAATTTTGAATAGGTTATTTGTGTTCATTCTTTTAAGTAGAACTTCCAAAACAAATTCCTTTTGTCTTAGGAGGTGATTCTCTCTTGGCTAAGGGATTTTTTTTGGATTGTGACATTTAATTGACCTAACACAAAAAATACCTTTAATTCCCCATGCACTTTTTACCTCTGGTTTTTTTGTGTTTATTTTCTTAAGTAAAGCTTCTAAAACAAATCCTTTTGCTTTAGGAGGTGATTCTCTCATGGTTAAGGGATTTTGTTTGGATCGTGACATTTAATTGAATTGACACATAAAAAATCCTTTTGTCCCCAAGGTCTTTTTCACATTGAACTTTTTAACCACATTAGAAAGCGTCTTAGGTCTAGTAATTTTGAAATGGTTCTGATGTGTGTTGATTCTTTCAGGTTGAGTTTTTGAAACAAACTCCTTTTCTTTAGGAGGTGATTCTCTCTAGGTTAAGATATTTTGTTTGGATTGTGACATTTATTTGAACTAACACATAAATTATCGTTTTGTCCTCTAGCCTTTTCCTCTTTGATCCTTTTAACTACATTAAAAAGCCTCTTAGTTCTAGGATTTTGAATAGGTTAATATGTGTTGATTCTTTTAAGTAGAGCTTCCGAAATCAATCCCATTGCCTTGTGAAGTGATTCTTTCTAGGCTAAGGATTCTTTTTTTTTTTTTTTTGGATTGTGAGATTTAATTGAATTAATACAAAAAACAACCTGTAATCACCGTACTCCAGTTACCTTTGATTTACTTGTGTTTATTCTTTTAAGTAAAGCTTTCCAAACAACTCCCTTTGCTATTAGGAGGTGATTCTGTCTAGGTTAAGAGATTTTGTTTGGATTGTGACATTTAATTGAACTAACACATAAATTATCGTTTTGTCCTCTAGCCTTTTCCTCTTTGATCCTTTTAACTACATGAAAAAGCCTCTTAGTTTTAGGAATTTTGAATAGGTTATATGTGTTGATTCTTTTAAGTAGAGCTTCCGAAATCAATCCCATTGCCTTGGGAGGTGATTCTTTCTAGGCTAAGGATTTTTTTTTTTGGATTGTGAGATTTAATTGAATTAATACAAAAAACAACCTTTAATCACCATATTCCATTTACCTCTGATTTACTTGTGTTGATTTACTTGTGTTTATTCTTTTAAGTAAAGCTTTCCAAACAACTCCCTTTGCTATTTGGAGGTGATTCTCTCTATGTTAAGGGATTTTTTTTGGATTGTGACGTTTAATTGAATTAACACATAAATTATTATCTACTCCCTTGGGGTTTTTTCTCTTTTATCTCTTTGAGCACATGAAATAGCCTCTTAGAACTAGGAATTTTGAATAGGTTATTTGTGTTGATTCTTTTAAGTAGAACTTCCAAAATAAATTCCTTTGCTTTAGGAGTTGATTCTCTCTTGGCTAAGGGATTTTGTTTGGATTGTGACATTTAATTGACCTAACACAAAAAATACCTTTATGTCCCCATGCTCTTTTTACCTCTGATTTTTTTTTTGTGTTTATTCTCTTAAGTAAAGCTTTTAAAACAAACCCTTTTGCTTTAGGAGGTGATTCTCTCATGCTTAAGGGATTTTTTTTGAATTGTGATATTTAATTGAATTGACACATAAAAAATCCTTTTCTCTCCAAGGTCTTTTTCACATTGATCTTTTTAACCACATTAGAAAGCGTCTTAGGTCTAGTAATTTTGAAATGGTTATGATGTGTGTTGATTCTTTTAGGTTGAGTTTTTGAAACAAATTTCTTTGCTTTAGGAGGTGATTCTCTCTAGGTTAAGAGATTTTGTTTGGATTGTGACATTTAATTGAACTAACACATAAATTATTGTTTTGTCCTCTAGCCTTTTCCTCTTTGATCCTTTTAACTACGTGAAAAAGCCTCTGAGTTCTAGGAATTTTAAATAGGTTTTATGTGTTGATTCTTTTAAGTAGAGTTTCCGAAATCAATCCCATTGCCTTGGGAGGTGATTCTCTCTACTCTACGCTAAGGATTTTTTGTTTGGATTGTGAGATTTAATTGAATTAACACAAAAAATAACCTTTAGTCCCCATACTCCATTTACCTTTGATTTACTTGTGTTTATATGTGTTGATTCTTTCGAATAAACAATCAACAAGTTCTGATGTGCTTGAAGCCGTAGATGACATGGCTTATTTGCTAGCATTCACCATTCTGCTCAACAGTATCCAGCCCGTTTTGTCAGGAGTTGCTGTGGGTTCGGGTTGGCAATCCACTGTTGCATATATTAACATAGCCTGTTATTACCTTATTGGCAACCCTCTTGGCTGCGTAATGGGCTGGGTCTTCAAACTTGGCGTTAAGGTATTATTCAATAGTTATGCTAATTAAAACTACTTTTTTTCTCCCCTAAACTTTACACCAATAATTGTTAATTTTATTTTCATTCTTTTTTGGGTCAATTTCATCCTCAATATTTCATATTTCGATCAATTTTGTCTTTAGATTAATTTCTTTCAATAAATTAACAACAGACTTCATTCTATTTTTCAATCTGAGTTAGGATGAGTTTATTTCTTTATCAATTTTACATTACGTGTCATCAACCTCGTACAAAATATTAAAGACAAAATTGATAGCAAAAAAAGAATAGGAAAAAAATTGACAGTTGGTACAAAGTTTGGGGATCAAAAGGGTGCTTTTGCCAAATAAATAAATAAATTTGAAGTCCAAATTTTATTTTGTTCCGCCAACAGTATGGTAAATTTGGTTTATTCTACTTTAGTCCTCAAATTTTATTATTTGTTCTATCGTTAGTTCCAAACATGATGTCATTTACTTTCTCTACTATTATCTATGGCTAGGACAATTGAGATAAATGAGGGTCTTTTTGGGAGCCACTTAATTTTAATCCAATCTCATCCAAATGGATGGGATGAGATTATTTTTTAATTGGATGAGATGAGATGATGTATTGGTGTTTGGGTGATTTTAGTGATAATGATGTTAAATAGGGTGTGAAATTATATAAAAGGGTATGTAATGATTGTGGTTGGTAGAAATAAGTTGATGGATTTTTGTAATTTGTATAGGGGTAGAAATGGTAGGAAATAATGAGATGAGATGGAGATAATGAGATGAGATGATAGGTGTTTGGTTGTGTTTTGATTGAAATAATATTGAGATGAGATGATATTGGGAAGTGTTATATGGTATTGGAAAGATTATGGGCCAAAATGAAAATAATATTGGAATTATTTTTTGACATACAATTTGGTCCATAAATTCGAACTGTTCCAATTAATCAATCTCTAACATGTGTAAATGATAACTCGGGCCTTGTAGAAAACCCCAATCATTAATAATGGGGTCTATTTATGAAATTCAACGACAAAAAAATAACAAATAATAGTTTGAGGACCAAATAGCAAATTACAAAACAACACTAAATTGTAATAAAATGTGTGGTGAAAGGTTCATTTTGGTCCTAAATGTATGGCCTAATATTCATTTTGGTCCATTATTTTAATAAATGTTCAAATTGGTCCTAAATGTTAGCAAAATGATTAATGGTGGACCAAAATGAACATTAGGGCAAACATTTAGGACCAAATTAACCCTTTAACCCTTTATTTTTGAATCCAATGATTCAAGCCTGTACATACACGTGGGCCATTTTGTATTTTGTCCCTAAAAAAATATTACCGTTATTATTTAGGAAATAGTTTTAACTAATCTCATAGTTTGATAAACAAAACAGAACGAGAAATAGTTTTAACTCTTTTTAATTTTTTCAAAAAACTTCGTCAGATATATTTAAAAAAAAAAGGGATTGAATTGACGTTCAGACTCAAAAATATAACAAATATTTTGATAACCGAAATGAACTTATCTCATAGTTTGAAGACTAGACTGCCAACAAATGTGAATATAAAACTTTTCCATTTTTTTCACTTTTTTTTTAAATATGTTATAACGGGTTTAGAAGAAGATTGTATCTTAACAAAAATTATTTTGAATTCAATTATATATTTTAATAAAACAAATAAAAGAACATTGGGACAAAAAAAAAAACACTACACAATTTTTTATTCTATTTTTTTAAAAAAATGTAATAGCGGGACTAGAAAAAGATTGTACCTTAAAAAAAATTTGGATTCAATTATAAATTTTACTCAAACATATAGAAGAACATTGGGACAAAAAAAAAAAAAACATTACAATTTTCTAGCTACCCATGATTCAAACCAAAAAAACAATAGACACGTGGAAACTTGTATCTTTTTCCAACAAAAAAATTATTTTCCATTATCCAGAGTGTATAATCATCGAATAATTTTGGACACGAATATAGAACAAAAAATAGTCTGAGGACGACAATGAAACTAATTGCATAGTTTGAGAAAAAAAACTAAACAAAAAATAATTTTAAGAGCCAAGGAAACTGAGCTCATAGTTTGAGGACTAAAATACCTATAAAAGTGAAGATAGTTAATTTTTTTCTTTTTAAAAAAAACTACATTAAAGAGAATGGAAGAAGATTATAACTTAAAAAATATTTTAGGGATTAAATTGTATATTCTACTCAAAACAAATAGAGGAATATTGCAACTAAAAAAATAATAATATTGTAAAATTTTGTTTAATTAAATCACTATAAATTAATATATATATATATATAAGAGTGTGGGTGTGGGTGTGTGTGAGAGAGAGAGAGAGAGGTGTATGTGTGTGTGTGTGTAAGAGAGAGAGAGAGGTGTATGTGTGTGTGTGAGAGAGAGAGAGAGATGTGAGTGGAAAAGAGAATAAAAATGATGAGAAATGATAGATGGAGAGAGAAAATTATAAGTGTAATAAATGAGGGTATGTAAAATTACTATTTTGTCTAATTCTTTTTTTTATATTTGTATTAAAGTATAGGTAATTATAGGTGTATAAGTAGGGATAGATTAGTAATTGTAAAAGAAAATGAGATGATCATGTGGATGAGATGAGATGAGATGAAGGTTCCAAAAAACACCAAGTCATTACTGTTCATCCAATCCTAAAATGAGATGATGATTGAATGAGATGAGATCAGGATGATCCCTCTCCCAAACAGGCCCTGAATTGTTTCTCGTACATGTCTTGATAAGAGTTGATAGAGAAAGAAAGGAAAATAATATTTTTTAGTCATAATGATTTAAAAATAAATTATGGGTATTTAGAGAGAGAGAGAGAGAGAGAGAGAGAGAGAGAGAGAGAGAGAGAGAGAGAGAGAAAGAAATGTCCAAGTCATGGGTCGAACTTAAAAATGAGACAGAAATTATACAATATTGTACTTTGAATTAATGATGGAACAAATGAGAAACCGGAAATGGAACAAAAGATAACTCTATAGTTGGAGGATCAAAATAAAATTTTGAACTAAATTTTACAATTCAATTACTTTCTTGCCTAGATTATATTAGATACAAGAAATTGGAGGATTAATGTATGGATGCAGGGGATGGGGTGGAATGATCCTCGGTGGAACTGGAATTCAAACGTTAACACTCATCATTATAACAGCACGATGCGACTGGGACAAGGAGGTATGTATATATATAGGTTCTAAATTTAAAGAAAATATACGCAATTTTGTAATCTAATTCTTGTTTTGTTAATTTTTCAGGCTTGTAAGCACTCGCGTGAACAAGTGGTCAGAGCCTCCAATCCATTAATTAATCCTCACTTGGCGCGCCTCTTATCTACTACTCTGTCCGAAATAACCATCATTCGTCGGATATTATATTGAACATAAGTTTTCATTTTGTTGTTTATCATCTATCTTGTTTATTCAAGTATAGTATAAAGACTGGGAAAGTAGAGAAAACTTGGTCTGTATGTATCTTCATGCACTCAAAAAAACTCGGGTACAAAAACTGAAATCAACACCTCTTAATTGCTTGATCGGTTGATCCCTTTTTTTTTTCTCAATAGCTAAGCGCCTAAGCCAACAAAGTGAGAGCAATATATTTAGCACAAAAGCAAAAACTTTTAACAACAAAATGAAAATCTTTAGACATATTTGAGAGAAGAAGAAAAAAAAAAAGAATGCGGTAGGGTCATTTGGCAAAAAAAGAAAACTGTTGAAACCTCTTATTGTCCAGTTGTCCTGCATATCATAAATCCCGAAATCCACAATCTTTCTCGTAATCATTTACATTTTATTTTAGTATATTTCACAAAACTCAAACCGAATGGCCAGTGGTAAACAAAACTATTATACAAAACACAAGCCCAAAAGGCCCACTATGTACTCCTAATTAACTTTTTCTCACGATTAAAAAACCAAAAAGGAAGAATCGTCAAGATTACCGTTACTATCCGACCGTTGGAACAACCGTAAGCGAAAGCCGGTTCGGGTTGACGAACCGGGTCCACTCGCCGCCGAACTCGTTTCTCCGACTCGTCGTCACCGTCATCCATTTACCCTCTATCTCCGTCTTCCTCGTTACGACTTTCGTCTTCGTCTGTTCAATCAAATCCCACAACCCATAATTGCTTTTCCTATTCACAAACAAAAGCACCAATCTTTCTCTGCAATTCTCCAATCTCGTCAAATAACCCACCAGCTCCGTCATCTCGCCGGCGTCCAAATCCGCCACACGATTCCCTAATTCTTCCAGTCTCATCAAAATCTCGTACTGAACACTCCTATAATCTTCACCCACAAGCCTCACCATTTCGTAAATTAACTCGTTTCTCTGAAGATAGAGCGACTCGGGCACTCCACTCACCTGCTCGACGAAACCCACAAGAACATCGATTTTGTACAAGAAATCCGGAATCGATTTCCCCAAATGCTTTCTTTCTTGCTCTCCGTTGTTATTCTTGGAAATCCTGTTCAGATAATAACCCAGAACTCTCGAAACCGTCATGCTCTGTTCTAAAACGCCAGCGTACCACCGAACCCAAAACGAGAGTTCCGACGATTCGACGTCGGAGTCGTCGCGGAAGGCGGCGAGGTTGAGGGAATTGTGGCCGCCGGCGCCGGCGGCGAGGTCCCGGAGAGTGATGGGTCCTCTGGCGATGACGTTGTGAAGTGTGAAGAGGCATTTTAATGCCACGGTGGCAGAACGCGTCCGGTGAAGACGGTCGATGAGGGCGTCGATGCAGGCGGAGAGAAGGAGGTGGGAGCGTTGGCCGGCGGAGAGGACGGCGACGATGTGAGATTCCGACGGAGGGACGGCGAGGCGGTGGGTGGTGGCGCGGAGGACGGAGACGTGGACGGAGGACACGTGGCGGCTGAAGGAGAGAGTTGCAGAGATGACTGAAGCTTTGTCTTTGAGGATGTGAATGAGATTTCGTAGCCTCTTGCTCTGTTTCATCGTGGTAAGAAGAATATTGCGAAGAAGAAAGAGGGTCTGTCCAGAGGAGTTTTTGTATATATATATAAGTTTTGTTGGTAAGAAACAGAGTCAATTACCCAAATTGGCGCATATAGTTACGGGTCTGATCTCTCTTATAACTGAAAATAAGGAAATTCAGTGTTCAACAAGTTTTCTTTATCATTTTTAAAAAACAAAGTATGATTACCAAAAACAAAAAGAAAGTATAAATGAGTGAAATAAAAATAATGATATTGTTGTCGTTGACAATGGGAAAGATGTCAATTAATGTTAAAATAATTCAATAATTTTATTTTTATTTTTAAATATGGGTAACAAGAAGTAGGAAAGTGTTGGCTATTATTATTAATATTATTATTATATTATTATACTTATGGAAACAAGAAAAAGAAAAGAATATAATTGGCAAAAAAAAAAAAGAAAAGAATACAGAGAATCTGATTCAAAATCAATTAATTATGTCAACACATTTGATTGTTATTTTATTTCTTTTTTTTAATTGTTGTCATCTCTATTTTCTAAAAAATTTATTTGAATTATATTTTTTGATAATTTTACAATATGTTTAAAATATCTTTTATATTTGAGATTGATTTTTAAAATATTTAATTAACTTTTTTAGATATTTTAAATTTATGTACCACTATATAATAAAATATTTACTAAAATATTTACTGATTGAATTATATAGATCAATTTCCCTATATAAAATCTAAATAATGTGCTTATTTTTTTTGTTGTTCAAGGTATCCCAGCCCGATGGGCTAAGGACTAATCCTCTACGGATCGGAGTTCTATTTAAGGGTTTGTCACTGGCCAATTGGTTGCTTCATACACAAGGCGGGGATCGAACCCCCGACACTTGCTTAAGTGATCTAGTAAGCTAACCACTAGACCCATCAAACTTGGTTAAACAATGTGCTTATTGATCATTCAATGTTTAGTTGTTTACCTTGTGTAATCAACGCGGGAAAGCAATCGTGTTTTGATGAAGTCCATGATTGATAACAGCAATATAAAATCTAAAATATGTGCTTATTGATCATTCAATGTTTAGTACCTTGGGTAATCAACGCGGGGAAGCAATCGTGTTTTGATGAAGTCCATGATTGATAACATCTATGATCCATTTAGTTTGAACACTTCACTTTCGTTACATTGATTATTTTGGATATAACTGTATTTATTGGGGAGAAACATTTTGTAGATAAAACTATAGAAGTTGACAATTAATATGAATGACATCACATAAGGATAGAATGATAGAATAATGGTATTAGGAGGCGGCTTCCATGAAAAAATTAGAATCCAAGTTGTGTAATGCTCCTTTAATTTATCAAAAAAAAAAAAAAAGTAAATTGCACTATGATATCATGTAGTTTAAAACGTGATATTTCGGTACCCTGTGATTAGGGATCATCAAAATAATCAAGGTTATTAAAATCGAGATCTTAGATCGTAAGATCGTATAAGATCGAGATCTTAATAAGGCCAACCTTGTTGGATCGTATAGAAAATCGTATTTAGTTAGGATCAGACTAAGATCGCGATTTACTATATCTGAGACAAAAAAAAATTTTTTGGCCCAAAACGCAGTGTTTTATATATTTTTGTTTTTTGTTTGTAATTTTCTGGCCCAAAATGCATAATTGAGGCAAATTTAGGGTTTCCCTTTAACAAATCATATTTATCTTTTCACTTTTGACAGTCTTTGATATTCTCCATCGTTCCCTTTCACATTTTTTTTTTTGGTAATATACCAAGGGTATCCACCGTCGGGAAGAGTGACTAATTCTTTCGTCGCGGGTCCTCCAGTTAAGGGTAAACGGCTGGCCACAGAATGCTTTCCATACCCAAATGTGGGATTCGAACCCCCACCACTTAGTTAAGGGAACAAATGAGGAATCACTAGGCCACACTCACGTGGTTGTTCCCTTTCACATGTTTCTATAGAATCAAAGTTATATTGGTTTTTATCTTTATTTGTAAGATGTTTGACACAACAAAGATGTAAATATACCATAAAAATATAAATTCTTAGACATATTTAGAATAAATATAAATGGTTAAGATCTTACGATCCTAAGATCTTACGATCCTAATTTTTTTGTACAAAAAAAAAGTTAGGATCGTATGATCCTCGATTCGATTTTACAATTCAATTTATTTTTTTTCCGCTCCGATCTTTATTAAGATTTCTATCTTAATAACCTTGATCCCACTATTAATGCTTGTACATATCTAGCTGCTACTGTACATATATTAGTCGATCATATTTATATGTAGCTGGTACTATACAATTAATAACAAAATGATTCCAACATTAATCACCTTTCCCGTAGAGATAGAGTATCTAGTCCATATAAAATCCAATATAATTTTTTTAAACAAAATACTCTTAAAGTATCAAGTTAATTTCAATTGTATTTTAAAGTTTTTTTTTTATTTAATTGCATTCTTAAATTTTATATTTGAATCAATTTTATCCTTAATATCTTATATTTGAGTCAATTGTACTTTTAAATTAAAGATATAATTTACTCAAAAAAAAATTTGGAGTGCAATTTTTTTTATTGGCCTGAGATTTGGAATGCAATTGACTCAAAAAAACTTTGAGATTACAACTGAAACCTATAATACTTTAAATGTATCAAATGTCAATAGTACTTTTACCATTTTTTCCTTAATGAAAATCCAAAAATATAACATTAGAAGTGCTTATTTAAATGAGTCCGGCATAGATTTTCTAATTATTAAATATATAATGATTTATCCTATATTTTTATTATAAACTACACTAAAATTAAATTGAAAATTGTAATTTGTTAATACAAATGGTTTGTTCATGAAAAATATAAATTATAAAAACAAAATTGAGTTTTAAACTTTTAATATGAGATGATGACAGTGCGTTGAATATTTCATTCTAAATTTACTGTTATTTTTTCTTTTTATCTAAGTTAAGATATTTATGATCAGGAGCCATGATTAATCTCGTTGGGACTCTCCATTTCCCTCCATATAAGGGTAAAAACTAAAAAGTTAACCACATAATGTTTTGGTCAAAGGGTCATTTTGGTCCTAAATAAATGCCTTAATGTTCATTTTGGTCCATTATGTTTCAAAATGTTCAAATTGATCTTAAATGTTGGTAAAATAATTCATTTTGGTCCTAAATATTGATAAAATATTTCATTTTGGTCCCAAACTATTGAATTTGGTCATATTTCTTTCGTCTCTCATTTCAAGTTCAAAGAACTTATTAAGAGAAACTTGTAGTTCTGAATTTGTTACATTCGAATTTGAAACGAGAAAGATATGTTAACTTTGCTTGTTTGACCATGAAACAAGAGGTCTACTTTTAGGACCGATTTGACCGTGTTTGCTAACGACTCCAACTGGATAAATAAAGTACTCTTTTAGAACAATACGTAGCTCTAAACTCGTCACGTTTGAACTTGAAACAAACCATATTAAATAGTTGGGACCAAAATGAAACATTTTGCAAACATTTAGGACCAATTTGAACATTTTGAAACATAATGGACCAAAATGAACATTAGGGCATACATTTAGGACCAAAATGACCCTTAAACCTGATGTTTTCTATAAACAAAAGTAGAATTTGAATTTTCCCCATTTGATTAAGGATCCAAATGAGACAACTTCTAGCTACTAGCTAGCATAGTGCAAAAAACCGGACCGGACCGGGCGGTCCGACCGACGAACCGGTTTGACTCGCCAAAATTTGCAAAATTACATATTGACCCCAAAAAATTACAAATTAGTCCCTGTATACATATTATAGATGGACTAAAATGAAAACTTTAAAAAAAATTTGGGGTCAATATGTAATTTTTACAAAACTTGGAGTTACTACCTGAAAACAAGAGAAATACTAAAACAAGATAAAATTGTTAGTAAAACAAAATGCGTGGTCCTGGGCTGAGGCACGGATATCTCGCTTTCTTTAAGGTAATTTCACGCCTCCCACGGGTTGATTTAGTCATATCACCCGGTGCATAGGGTACACTGACGTGTTACCTCCAGGATACAACAGCCCAGTACTCGCCTGTTTGAACTATCACCTCTGCACAAAGGTGATAGATAGGACTCTGTCCCCCACACCTTTTTCTCTATCCAAATATATAAAACTATACATATAAGTGTCTTGATATCATAAAATATATTGTATATGGCTTATCATCTCTTTTTCCTCCAAAAAAACACACCCACGTCCTCACACATATATATAGGCTATTTGGACCAAATGCTCATGTTAATAATAATGATTAATTGTCTTCATATTTCTTCAATAGCCACCAATAGCCGTTACATTCATACCCTTCATTTCTATTAAATCCCATCAATTCCTTCCATAACTTGCAAAAAGCCATCAATTCCTTGTAACATATTCAAAAGTATTAATTATAATTATATGATTTTATAATAATATCTAACAAAACTTGTTATGGTTAAAATTGTAAAATAGCTCCAAAGGTACTAAAGTGTTTAATATTTACTTTATATTTAAATTATTGCAATATATTAATGTGTATTTAATGAATATGTATATTTGAAAATGTATTTTTTAAGTAAACCGACTCAATCGGTTAAACCAGTGACCCAGCGATTGAACCATTGAACCAGTGACCCGAGCCTTCCACCGGTTTGATGAGCGGTCCGGTTTTTTGCACTATGCTAGCTAGGCTTTATTTTTATTTTGATGTTTTTGGTTTTCGAAATCTAAACAAAGAAGAGAAAAAGAAATTCGAGAGTTGAAAAAGAAGAGAAATTCAGAAAAATGTATGAGCTATGTATGTATCTGTAATATATGAACAGGAAAGAAAGGTGTATGAAGTAGTGAAAGTGTGAAACAGAGTCCAAAATCAATGTACAAACAGTAGTGTATCTAATTAACCTCTCAATGTCGTCTAATTATCGCGGCCATGTGGAACTAACCGATCAGAAGATCGTTCTCCGATGTCCTCATCGGAAGTTTCCACCGGCGGCTGCTTCCGGCTCCGGCTCCTCTCCGGCCACCCCTTCGTCGATCTTGACCGGCCGATAAACGGAGGCGTCCACGTCAGCCCTACGCTCCTTGTCCTGTACCCTCTTCTCTCGCTACTCATTCTCCTAAACGCCGTCAAACTTTTCGTACGGTTCAGCGTCGACGACTTCATCAGCTCCCTCCTTACCTCCTCCGGCAACCTCAGAGTGAACCTCTCCGGATTCTGATCTCCCGGCGGCGACACCAGCAGCGAGTGCCCCGTCGAGTGAGAACGCGGGAAGAGACTCGCAATTCGAAATCCCGTCGATCTTGACCTCGCCGGACGCTCCTGATTCGCCGATTGTCTGAAATCGGCTCTGTTCTTCGGCGACGAAGAATCTCCGATCGTGCTCGGAGTCACATTCTCAGGCTCAATTTGAACGATCATATCGCTATTTCTATCTCTGTTGTGTTGCTCTTCGGAATCGGGTTGGAGATCGGATTCCGGCAAGTGAACGGCGATGAAGGAGGCGTCTCCGTCGCCGTCGCCGACGGCGGCCGGAGAGAGATTTGCGCGGCAAACAGGGCAGGTGGAGTGAGAAGACAACCAGAGATCGATGCAATGGGGATGGAAAACGTGACTGCATTTGGGGATGAAACGCAGCGTTTCGTGGTCTTCGAATTCGTTTAAGCACACGGCGCATTCTAGCGCCGTGCTCCTCCCGATTTGAAGGCTCTTGACGGTGGAATACACGAATGTGGGAAAAGTGTGAATGATTTGGGGGTCGAGGCCACGTGGACGGTGGAGATTGTTATTCCCGATGGGGGTAGCGAGGTCGTGGTTTGATCGGAGCCGTCGCTCTGCACACTGACGAGAGTAAAGAGAGAGAAACCCTAAAGCGAAGAAGACGACGACGAGGACGACGAAGAGAACCGCCATAGATTTTCCGAATCGTACCTGGGCAAATGGGTCGACCGGAGCAGGATAAGGAGGCGGCGCGTCTGCCTCTGTGAATTGCGCGTGAGACGACGGCGATGAAGCTTGTAGGAGAAGAAGAAGGAGAAAGAAGGCATGCTCAGAATTGCAGAGAGTGAGAATCAATGGAGGAACACGACGACGACGACGAGATCGAGTCTCCTTGGAAATGCTCATACCTTTGGCTGATCATCACAATTATACTAAGAATTTTGCTGGTTTTACTGAAAAGCTTGAAAACAGAGAGATAGCTATAAACAGAGGATGTTGCTTTTGCTATGGGAGAAAGGTTATTTTACAAATAAGAAATTTTAGAATGGTTGAGTTTTTTTTTTTTTTTGAGCTTTTGACTTTCGAAAACGAATGTGAGTCCCACGAGGAACACTAATAAACAGATTAAAAACGCTAAATCTTGTCACTACCAAGTTTTCTTCAATCGTAATTAAGCTGCTTTCTGCATTTTTCTGATTTTTATAATAGACACGTTGGAGTTAAAACCACTGTGGAATATATATGATAACGAAATAAGACGAGTGAAATGAAACTTCTAAAAATGTATGTGTAATTAATGTAATGAAGAAAATGTCTTTCAAATTATTTATACAAATTTAATCCTAAAACCACATCATGGGGCTCATCTTGACGTAGATTATCATTTAAACTGATTGTGAGATGGTGGGATTTTCCGTGATAAGGTTGAGTACTTTTGTTTCAATGTATTTCACACTGTACATTAATCTATTAGTTGTTTTTTTTTTTTTGGCCATTTTTAATCTATTAGTTGTTAAAGCATTGCTTGCTTTTTTTTTTTTTTCACAAATTCAAATTTCAACGCCATTGCTTTCACAAAGCACTGTATTATGTATAGTTGGGCGTTGATGCATTGTATTTTTAGATATAACATGTTATATATATAGTATCGAATGAATATTATGATATTTATGAAACTGTGTATTTAGTATGATACATTTTGTTCATCACTTCATAGAAGACTACCCTCTTCTATTATAATCAATCCCCATTAGTATTAAGTATGATATTTAATAATATTTTATGCCATAAAAATATTAAGATATTTATATACATATATATTTACTTTTGATAAATTATTTTAAAAAGGGAAAGGTATCTTTTCAGTGTAAATTAGAAGCATGAGATTAAGACATGATGTAACAAAAATAAAAAGACAATGAAAAGATTTTAATATCTCAGTTTCACTTTGCATCATTCTTCAACTCTGAGACTAATTAACTCTCTTAAAATAATAATGATAAGGAAAACAATAATAAATAAAGAATGACAATATTCGGTGCAAGTGTGCAACTATTTAATTTACCCCGTTAGTTGGCCAGAACTTTCAACTTTCCTTCCTTCTATGTTGTAGAAGACTAGAAGTAAATTTTCGCATTTCCTTTATTTGTTAACAACAGAATTATGGTGCTAATTAGTGTGTGTGTATGTGTATGAAATTTATTGAGTATTAGAAAAATTCAATGTATTTAGGTTTGATATGCTTACTCGTCGATTTAATATCTTGTATGCGAAGTATCTTATATTATATGGCTCCTCTGGTCGTCCATGTTTAAAACTATAGTCTATGAAATTAAAAATAAGAGAAAATTTACTATTTGGTCTCTCTTTATATGAGTATGATTTTCTTTAAATGGAAAACCCAGTGTAAAAGAATTAATTATTGCTATCAGAATAAACACAGAAAAATTTATATGCCATTGAATGTTTCATCAATAACTCTCCGGAGCTTGTGAAGGCTACAAAAATAAAAGTTGCATTGAGGTTGTGCATAACGAAAGGATAATTATGTTGTGTTTGTGGCCTATTACTTATTCCAACGAGCTTCTTGGCTCACATTTATAATTGTTTATTATATATATTCATTTTTAAATTGAAAGTCAAATTTGTATTAGGTGGAGAGCTTTCTTTACTTAATTCTTAAATATGAGTTTGCAGGAATATATATGTATCATTCATGAGATAAGCTTTGAAAAATCAAAAGGTCAGGTTATGGAATAGAAAATAATTAGAAATTAATATTAAATACAAATTAAAAATTAATTACAGAAGTTAGAACCTAGAGGTTGTTATCCAATGTCATTTTCAGTCTCTATCTCTAATCTCAATTTTGAATAAAAAAGGCCCACCGCTGTGATCCTAATCCCAATTCCACTTCTCCAATTCAAGTTTAAAAGTTATAATTATAATTATAGTTATGCCATAATCACAAAGTCTTAGGGAGCGTTTAGTACACGAATTGGAAAAATAGTCCTGGGATTAGGAGCGATAGACTAATCTTGCGTTTGGTAGGCGCATTAAAAAATTAGTCCCAAAATATTGTATTCTTAGGAGTAGTATAATTTCCTAGAATAACTATTTTTTAATCACATCCTAGGGGTGGGATTAGTCTAATACTCTAATCCCATGGAATTTGATTATTTTGGTCCACCTGAAATGACTAATTTACCCTCATTAAACTTAACTAATTAAATTTTGTTATACAAACTCTTTCCATCTCTCTTTTAATTTTATTCTCATTGTCATACCTAACTAATTAAGTTTTATTTTAACAATTATAGTTATATTTTGAGCGATAAATTTTTTAGATTACTTTTTAATTTTAAGAATTATGATATTATGTCTTGAAATCGTATTTTCTTGATAAATCATCAATGATTGAAAAACAAAAAACATTTTTTCAAAGTATTCTTATTAATTGTTTTAGAGAATTTTTGCATTTGATAAGTTATTATTTGAGAATAAAAGGTCAAAGGCATATTTAGAAAAATATCAAATATTCCCAGGATTATCAAAGTTGAACCAAAAACAAGATTGTAATATTCATAGGAATATTGCAAAATAATCCCAAGATTGTTTTAACTCATCCAAACAAATATTGTGTTCTGGGTGTTAATGAAGTATTGTTTCTGGCAAAAAAAAATAATCCCAAGATTGAGTTTGGATGCTGTTGGTGTTTTGAGTCCTGATAGAGAGGGTATTGGCTGAATTCTTGTAGTTGTTTGTGTTCTGGGTGGGTTGTAAGCTTTGTTTTTTTGTGGTTTTGGTGTTTGTATTTCTGTTTTTGTTGTTAATGAAGTATTGTTTCTGGCAANGAAATTTATAAAAATAATAATAACAGCAAACATTACATTATATATAAAATGTTATACAGTTTACACATGGTATGTAACATATTCAACAAATATTTTCCTCATTAAAGGAAAATCTCTAACTAGGATCATTTTAAAAAGTTTAAAAGTAGGATGATTTGCACCAATACTGACAAGCTTTGGTTTAATCATATATATCATATATATATATATATATATATATAAGCCTAAAAGCAGAGCACATCTGGTCTTTGCCTGCTATGTGTCACTATGACTTAAATTGTCATTAAAACTTTTTATGACTCTTTGACCAATCTCTGTGCACCATGTCATATATCTTTTTATTTAACATTTTTTAATCACCAATTTATATCCACATGTCAATCATATCGTTTCAAGAACCAATCATATATGGTTTTTATGCCAACAAAGCCCACGAAAATTTGCCACATATTTATTACCTATTTTGTTGTGTGGTTTTCGTGTAGGTCATACTATGATTTCGCATGGTCTATTTATGTGTAGTGCAGAATTATAATAAAGACGATACACATAATTTCCCATATATAGAGGGATATTTAAAACGTATTGAATTTAATTATAAGATTTGCCCATATCTATAAAATCGAATTTATTTGTGGTAAATGTATTTTCAAATCATACCATATTTGATCAACCATATCATATCAATCACCATATTCAACGCCTTGACATACGTTATTTGCTAATTTAAAAATTACCTTACCCACCACAATCATTCCATTATAAAGGGCGTGCGAAATGATGTGCCAAACCTCAAAATTCCACGCCATATTATTTTAGCGAGACGGGTTTTTAGAATAGCGAGAACATGTTGGAATTTGTGCTATGCGACAATGAAATGTTAGATGACTTATTAATATGAATAAGGTAGTCTAAATTGTTTTATATTTTACCTAATGATATCGTTTTGTTAATGATATGTTGGATTAACACTATAGCATGTTTTGTTTATATTCATATACAATAATATATCTGATTAACACTAATATGTTGTACTCATCCATTGAGTTAGTCCATTTAACATGAATGAACTGACTATATCATATTATGTTCGTGCTTAGATTGCTCTTGATGTAGTATACAATGCTATGTATCAAACAGGTAGCTAACCTGTAACATATCTCTGTGACACTACCACCCGTGCATCACACGGGCCAAAACCTAGTTAGTATTAATTAGTATGACATTGCAATATTGTATGAGATATTACAAGAAAGCAAGGTATAATATTTTATGTTGAGTAATTTATTTATTTTTGGCTAAAGTACACTTTTGGTCCCATAACTTTGACAAGGGTTTCAATTTGGTCCCATAACTTTTTTTGTTGCAATTTTGGTCCCATAACTTTGGCAAAGGTCTCAATTTGGTCTTATAACATTTTTTGTTGCAATTTTGGTCCCATAACTTCTAAAATCGTCTCACCGTTGGTCCCAAACTAATTTTCATTCGTCCCATAACTTCACCCATATTTGCCACGTTATCATCCAACTCAGTATGTCAGTTCATCCTTAGCGGCAGATAATGGATAGAAATCAGTATTGGGACCAACGGTGAGACGTTTTCAAAAGTTATGAGACAAAAATTGCGACAAAAAAAGTTATGGGACCAAATTGAGACCTTTGCCAAAGTTATGGAACCAAAATTGCAACAAAAAAAGTAATGGGACCAAATTGAAACCTTTGCCAAAGTTATGGGACCAAAAGTGCACTTTAGCCTTTATTTTTTTATTAAAGTTCAAAGTACTTTTTTTTAAAAAAAAATTAAATAAGTTACATTTTTAATTTAAGATTTGAAAAATGCAATGTCAATTGTCATACTAGTTTAATCTTTCATTGTGCCAATAAATAATGACATATGGAGAGCTCATTAAAGTTTGGACACTTATCTCGTACAAACAAGTGTTGTCAGAACCGAACTGGATAGAGACTCGGACAAGCATTCGGTTCACGGTCTGATTGGTTCAATCGGTTGAACCGTCGGTCGGACCGGATGACCCAATAAATAATTATTTTTAATATATTAAATATAAATACTCTATATATTTTTTGTTTGTGGTTTAAGAGATGCATTTAATTTATTACTAAATACATTTCTTCATCTAAATAATATAATTTTTCTCTCTACTACTAGAGATTATAGATTAAATGCATTTTTTCAAGCAAATGAATGGACTGAATGCATCCTAAACAAGATCTAATAAGTCATAAATTCATAATAATTAATTAAATTCAATATTTTGACCCTCAAATTTCAAGTTCAACAAAAAATAGAGGAAGAGGACCAAATAAGAGAATATTTAGAGAGCATAAAAAAAAAAAAAAAACTAGTTGGACCACCGGTTCGGTCCAGCGGTTGGACCCTGGTTCGCCAGTTTTGTCCGGTTAAAATCGGTCCAACCGACAGTTTGGGTTTTTTGGTCGAACCCACTCGCTTTCACATTCGGTTGGTGGTCGGACCGGTTGAACCGTCCGATCCAGTCCGATTCTGACAACACTGATTTGAATCATTTAATCAAGGTCTTATTTAATAGGTGATATATTGATTTCTCTTAAAGAGATTGAAAATATTCCTTAATTTAAAACAACAATCTCATGAAGACAAATGGAACAAAATATCAAGTGGTACCGGCGACGACGATGTGCTATTTGAATACTCCATCAAAAAAAACATAATCACGAAAAATCAGTTAAAAGCAGAATTCAAGTCTTTTTCTTATGAATAAAGGAAATCATTTTTTTTAAAATGTTAATTAATAAAACATTTGTAGCAGAGGTTATCTTTGGGGAAGCACGAAGAGAAATGGTCTTGTGGTTGAATATATATGAGCAGTGATCTGCAGGCCCTAGTGATCAATCCAAAATCTAAATTTCAGCTACGGTCTCTTTTTTCTTTTCTTTTTTTCCTTTGAAAACAATTTCAGCTACGGTCTTAATCGAACAAAATAAATGTTTGTTAAGAGAAATTTATACTAATTATTTTTTTTTGGAGAAGCTATAATTTTAGGATAATTATAAACATTAAATAAAATTTTAAGACGAAAATAGATGCATTTCAGACAAAATAAGTACATAAGATGGTAGGCAAGCAATAGCATCGATGTGTACATCATGATGGTTTTTAATATCTATCTATTCAAATTTCAACACTAGTTCTTTATTCAAAGTCCACGCACTGATGATTGCCATTAGATAGAGTTTAGAGTGGCTTATCCCATGTTAATATACAATTATTTGACTGTTTTTTCCAACAAAACAAGTTTAACATATTTTACTGTTTTTTGTATGTTAAGTTTTTTGTTTAAAAAAATCAAATCGAATTATATTATTGAAAAGTGAAACAACACTTGCAATTAGTTAGATAATTTTGAACTAATAATACACAATAAGAATAATTTGTAAATACTATTTAATTTGTAAATACAATTGAAATAAAAAAGTAAAATAAAAGCACAACTAATCTTATCTATAAGATAATTTCTATTAGAGAATGATTAGGCAATAAATCTTGTGTACAACTGTATATTGCTAACCATCAAATCTGTTATACTCATGTGCTGCATTTCTAGTGTATAATTATTCTCTTTTCAGTTTGTTAGCTGAGCTGTCCCTTTAGAATGTTGTAGAATGTGGGGTTGCTTTGTATATAATGTTAGTTATATTTGTATTCATTATTGAGGCAATATACATACATTTTCAAATTATATCATCAGTATTCTTTATGATATTAGAGCTCTTCTAGTCTCACGACAATGGAATCCTCTCCTTCTTCAGCCTCTTCTTCCCCTGCTATATCTTCTTCTTTTGCATCTGCTATTACATCCTCTCCTCCCCTTACTATTTTGTCTACTAAAAAATATGGGCCTCATTTAGTCTTTGTTAAGCTTATTGAGGATACTCTTTGAGACAAATTTCGAGTTGCTGAACTCCCTCTCAGTTTGAAAGGGGATATTACAGAATGATTAGACAACAATTGTTGTATATAACAGTACAATGCTAACCACCAAATCTGTTATACTCATGTGCTGCATTTCTAGTGTATATTCTCTTTCCAACTCGTTAGCTGAGCTGTCCCCTTTAGAATGTTGTAGAATCTCGGGGTGATTTGTATATATTTTAGTCATGCACTCATGCTTGTATTTATTATTGAGGCAATATACATTTTCAAATTACATCTTCAATCATGGTTGTCAAAATCAGGAGTTAAATCATAAAATCGGGATTTTGCCTACTAAAATCTTGTTAAATCGCACCTTGCTAAACTCGAGTCAGACTCGATCAAACTCGAGTAAAATCGATAAAATCGCACAATTTGAAGATTTAAAACTACATTTTAAAAAGTATGTCTTCAATATTCTTTAATTTCAAGATAAAATTTATCACTGATCTTAGTATTGAAAGAGTTTTTATCACATTAAATAATTCTCGTTTAATTTATATTAGAGGAGTTTTTGTTACGTTAATAATTCTCGTTATTCTTTTTTTGTACATTTATCGTACGAATTATATGTTATAGTTGTTGCTATGATTTTTGCTCTTCATTGCTCTTATTAGGTTTATTCAAGTGAAAAAGAATCATTGATATTTTTTTTTGGTAAATTAAAGTTTAGGTGAGTTGAGCTTCGGAGAAGAATCATTGATATTGTTTTGGTGTGCTTTACATTACCATTATTCTTGTTTTTTTTATTATAAAAAAAAAAAGAACTTTAAGGACAAAGAAATTAACTTATTCAATTGAAATTTATATATATATCAAGAAGAAAATTGCAATTATTACAACTTATCCTTGCAAATCTAGAAAAAATGAAGAACAAGGGCCAAGAAATAAAAAAAAAAAGTGTAGAAGTGGGACAAATATGATAAAAAAAACGCGAGCGATTTTTTCCTCCATGAAATGAGAATGACACCAGATAAGCCCTAGCTAATAATAATTTGCTCTATGTGTAGAAGTGGGACAAATATGATTGGTCCATTGGTCATAACTTTTTTTTTTTTGAAAAGTTGGTCATAACTTAATATTACAGACTACAATATTTCTGGGCCTTAAAAATATTTTGGGCTCGGCCCACTATAGAACTGTGTTGAAAGGCCCGTTATATCCTGAAGTTTTCTTTTTCAGACCAAAAGAAAAGAATGTTTTAAAGTTTTTTGGTCAAAGGGTCATTTTGGTCCTAAATGTATGCCATAATGTTCATTTTGGTCCATTATGTTTCAAAATGTTCAAATTGGTCCTAAATGTTGGCAAAATGATTCATTTTGGTCCTAAATATTGGTAAAATGTTTCATTTTGGTCACAAAATATTGAATTTGGTCATATTTTTCTCGTCCTTCATTTCAAGTTCAAAAGACTTGTTAAGAGGAACTTGTAGTTCTGAATTTGTCGCATTTGAATTTGAAACGAGAAAAATATGAATATACGATCAACTTTGCTTGTTTGACCATAAAACAAGCTGTATACTTTTAGGACCGATTTGACCTCATTTGTTGACAACTCCAACTGAATAGAAAAATACTTTTTGAGAACAATACATAGGTCTAAAGTTGTCACGTTTGAACTTAAAACAAGTCATATTCAATAGTTTGAGACCAAAAAGAAACATTTTGCAAACATTTAAGGTCAATTTGAACATTTTGAAACATAATGGACCAAAATAAATACTAGGATACATTTTAGACCAAAATAAGCCTTTAACCTTTTATATCTTCTTTTTATTAGGAAAAAGAAAACGAATCAATGATTTGTCTTTTATTTGAATATTTATATTTATCATTTTTAAAATAAAAAATTGGTTACATAGACTTCAGAGAACAAAAGGTATCTTTTTAGTTCACTTATTTTAATTAAATATTTGTATATTCATTACGTGTATAATGTGGTCATTATTAAATACGTATTTAATTATTGCAAAAAAAGTATTTTTAGTTTATTTTTTTTATATAAAAATAAATAATATTAGAATATAAATTTAAGAATTTTTTTTTTGATAAGTGATAATTTTAATATTTTATTTTATTTTAATTTTAATAAGTATTTATATATCTTTTCAAGATAGAAAAGTATTTGTTTTGAACACAGATTAAGCTTTCTGGTGTAACTTTTTTTTTTTTTGCAGTGTCGTGACGGTAAAAGGGCCAATGCCTAAACAAACAAGTAGACCTGGGCAAGAAACAGGGCCGAAAAACAAAGACTAGATTGACACAAGCCCAACCCAATAAGAAAGAGTAGCAACATTTTTTTTAAAGAATTGTCTTGACAAAAAAATAAAACACTTTAAAGTTTAAACACTTTAGTATATAAATTATAATCTCTACTACTATAATAATTTTCACATAATTGTTAGTCTTTTTAAGATTATATATTAATAAAAATATATAAAATATAAGAAATAGAAAAATCATATGAAATCAAACAACTTCATATTAATTCTGCAATTTAAAAAATATAAATAAAATTATTAATATTCTTATGACTTTTAATACTAAAATTTTTATTACAATATCTTATTAGAAGACACCATTTTCTTTTTACGGTTGCTGTTTGCCGTTGCCATAAATTAGTTTAGCTCGTCCCAGTTATTCAATTCATAACACAGCCGTTTTTTTTTTGAAGATGAGAATGCAGGTTCAAGAAAGCAAGTTTTACGATGAAGTATTAACATTCTTGGTCTAATTGAATACTTTTTTCTTTTGATTAAAAAAAAAAGAAAATTTCACATAAAGAACGAATTATGTAGAACATGAAGAGGATCTGAATTCTGAACTGATGAAAGTTACAAATCTCTTTTATGTTCTTTGGTTGACCATAAACAAAGTTCTTTTTGTTGGTTTTTCACGTGCGGGAAAACATTGAACCTAATTAAAAAGAAAATAAAAGAAAAGAACAAAAACAATATTTATAAATATTTATGTGGAAACTGGAAAGGCTCATGGTTTTGGCTTCGAAGCAGTTTGGCTGCGGTACACCGACATTAATTGCAGAGACATACAGCAGCAGAATCAACCAAACAAACAAACATAAAATAAATAAATAAATGATGCGGCGTCGACAATTTTCGTCACTATTAGTATTGGGCTTACTTCCAATTCCTGTGTCTGGTGATTTTGTCCACATCTCCAATCCCACTTCTTTCCCTCAGGGATTAGGAATCATCTTAATTTCTTCACTCAGGCCTACCCTATTAATTAATTACTATATTCCTGCATGTATGTTGTTTTTCTACTATTATAATAATAATAATAATATACTAAATATATATATATCTTTGATTTTTATAATGTAAAGTGTGCTAAGAATTGTATGTTAGTAGAGTCTCAAGTGTGATGCTGAGTATCCATTAAGATATTTATTCGTTTACTCTAATTTGAGTTAAGTAAGGAAATAAAGTTGTATATTTGTTAATAAGTATAATTTTTACATAGTAATAATGGTTATTAAAATTGGATCGGCCGGTTCAACCGGTTGGACCATAAACCGCCCACCAGTCCGGTACGAGTCATAGAGAAAATCGGCTATACAGCAAACCACCAGAGAACAGTAAGAACCGGCCATGAACCGCCAAAACCGAATTGAACTGACAGTTTGGGGGTTCAGCCAAACTCTTGTTTTTTTCTCTCAATTGCTCAAAATGGTGTCGTTTTGCATCTGATTTTTTTTAAAAAAATCGGTTCAATCCTTACTTCATTTTCAATCATCATTTCCCTAATCTAACTCCAACCCTAGCTGACTCGACTCCACCATCGCTCTTTTCCTCTCTTCTTCTTCACTCCCATGATGCCATCGCTCTTCACTCCCACATCGTCGTAGTCATCATCTCTGTCTACTCTGTTACTTTCCTCTTCGCCACTGCTCTAAAATTCATTTCCCATTGTCTTTGCATGCTATGTTTCTGCTCTGTTTTGTCGTTCGAAATGTGAATAGGGTCGGCTGTTTGTTTCTAATTAATAGGGTGAATATTTATTTCCTACTTGTAGTTTATTTTCTTATTGTGATTTATTTATTTCTTGTAGTTTATTTTCTTTTTGTAGTTTGGCCTGATTTGGTGTATTTCCTTGTTAGTGGTTTATTTCTTTTTTATTGTTTGGCTTGATTGTAGTTTATTTTCTTATTGTGTTTATTTGACTATATTTATGTTATAATGACTCTTTATAAATTTAATTATGACATGTTAAATTTAAATTTTATTACATATAGAATTTTTTAAATTATGATTAGTAATTTATTATTTTATTGGTCTATTAATTATTAATTAATTAATTTATGAACGGTGGAACTATTGAACCTTGAATCGTTACTTCGACCGATTCGATTTTGAAACCCTCGGTAATATGTGTTTGATATATAAAATAGTTATTTTTTTTTTTTATAAGAAGGAAGCGATATGTCGATATTCTAATAATAGAAAAAAATAAGTGATGGTTGACAGTTAAATACTAATCATTTCGAGATGTAAATGTCATCAGAATAAGTTTTATTTCTATTAATAAAATCTTTTTCATAAACAACCTGAACTCATGATATAATATTTATGAAATTCAACTATAATAATGCTACTTCTTCAAACCTGATCAAGGTTCGTGTAGAACCAGTTTTATATGGCCTGGATAATTGAAGTTGGCCAGGTTTGTTTTGTCGTACAAGGATTCTTGTGAGATAATTAATCAGAGGATAATATTAATCCTTAATTAATTTTTGTTTGAGGACAACTTATACATGAGGACAATTTTCTCATTCAAAACTCAGAATCTAGGGCAGAGAATTAGCCGAGTCTCTGGCCGGCCAGGTGAAGCAAAAATATATAAAAAGTAGGCTAAAGTTTTAATTTCGTCTCCTCTCTTTCACTCAGTTCCTAATTTGATCTCATATCTTTTTTTGCTGCACTTTTGGTCTCATATTTTTGGTCAGATCCAAATTTGGTCTCATATCTTTTTTTGTTATAGAGATTTGGTTACACATATTTGGGTCAATTGCATAATTGATCCTATATATATCTTTGAATCAAGTGTAGAAATGGTCTCATATCTTTTGTAAAAAAATCAATTAACGGTTGATCCTTTTGCAAAGATACAAGACCAATTTTGCAACATAACCAAAAAATATGGGACTAAAAATGATATGGGATCAAATTGGGGCCTTTTGCAAAGATATTGGACTAAAAGTGCAACAAAAATATATATAAGACCAAATTGAGAACTAAGCAAAAGATATGGAACCAAATTTGCACTTTGGCCTAAAAAGTAAAATGAAATTATAATATAGGCAAAAGTATTCATTTCGTCCCCAAACTTTACACCTGCTGTCAATTTCGTCCCCAATCTTTCTTTACTGTCAATTTCGTCCCCAAACTTTACACATGCTGTCAATTTCATCCCCAATATTGTTTTGCTGTCAATTTCGTCCCTAATCTTTCACATTTTGGTCAATTCTATCCTTTGCTCTTACTTTAGCCAAATATTGACGACAAAATCTATGTGGCTAACGATATATAATGTAAAATTGATAGAAAAAGAAACTCAAATCCTAACTTAGATTCAAAAACAGGATGCAGTCTGTCGTTAATTTATTAAAAGAAGTTAGTCAAATGATAAAATTGACGAAAATGTGAAAGATCGGGGACGAAATTGACAGTTGATGTAAAGTTTGGGGACGAAATCGACAGCAAAAAAAGATTGGGGATGAAATTGACAGCTATTGTAAAGTTTGGGGACGAAGATGACAGCAAAAAAAGTTTTGGGACGAAATTGACAGTTGGTGTAAAGTTTGGGGATGAAATTAGTACTTTTGCCTATAATATATTAATGAAAATGAATGAAAAGAGCAAAGTAAATCAATGATGAAAGGAAATCCCAGAAAATAAGTAGGGAACCCAATTAACAAATTCAGAATGATGATGGATGAGGTTTAATCCAAATACTTGCAGACAAAACTGTGATGTAAAAGACATTATATTCTCTATTGCTTAACAAACAAAATTAAATGCGTCGTCTATTACTCTACCTTTGCTTCATATATATATATATATACTAGGGGCTTTGCGTGCCCTAACGAGCACGCAAATATGTATGTAAAATAAATAAGGGTAAATTGTTAACTTAGTAAAGAAAGAGAGACCAAATAATAAATTTTCTCTTATTTTTAATTTCAGATTATAATTTTAAACATGGACGATCAGAAAGGGGTGGAACCATATAATATTAGATATATATATATATATATTTCCTATACTATATATAGATATATATGTACTCGGTTGCTTGCTTACCCTGTCAAGCAGTCAAGGTAGTTTTAATTAATCAGAAACGAAAAATCAGGCTGATCAAATAGCTTATTATATATATATATATATATATATAATAGTATAATTTTTTTTGATAAACTTAAAATAGTATAATTTAAAAAAAGTAAATGTTGATATATAATAAAACGTATTTTTATGTTACGAAAGTTTGTTTGGTATACTAACATATATAAAAGTATTTATTTTGAGTAAAATTATCATATATCCATGATACAAATAAATCCATTAACCGATCAAATAGTTGGTAAGTTTAGGATGCACAAGATCGAGTCGGACTAAATCAAGGGTTCACATACATTTGGGTCTCAGCCTGAATTTTAATAAACTAGGTCAAGTTTAATTTAAAGAACTAAACATAATATTTGTCTCAATACAAAAAAAATAATTAAGAGAACGTTATGATGACGGGTGAATACTACTAATGAAATAGGTTGAGGTATAGGGATCTCTTACTCGGTTCCTTCAATCGGATAATTAAATTAATCATGTCTTGTATTTCTTGCAATGATGAATCACAATTAAGGTTCCATTTGAAGCATCTCCAATCCATGGCAAAGTCAAACTCCGTACACATAACACGATATTATTGGTCCTTTATTGTAAAAACATCAATAATATAGCAAATACTTTCCCTTCAATTATGGTGTAAATACTCTATATATGGATATAAAATTTAACAAATACTTTCACAATATTAACACTCTGATCTAACTCAGTGTATATAGTTTAAACATAATATTTTCATGTATATACATATTTAGTTGTTTTCAAAATCTTTATCATATCATCTACTAAAAAAATCTAAAAAAAACTATTTAAAAATACTAGAATTTAAAAAATTGTGAAAAACAAATGTGCATGCTAATATTCGCTAGCTTTTCTAATTTTAAGAGAGATGTTAGCAACTAGACCATACAGTAGTAAAAGAAATATATTTGATGGTTGAAGGAAAAATTATTTGCTAGATTTGATAGTTGATAGGATTCTATTTGCAACTAGACATAGTTGAATGAGATTATTTGCATATTTGTATTTGAAAGAATTAATACATGATATTTTGGTCTATATAAGATTATGTTTCGGGAGATGGATGCGTGGCTTCTGTAGATATCTGGGTGATGTTTCGATAATTAAAGCTGAAGCTTGGGCTATCTTGGAGCTGGTTCAGATGGCGACTGCGATGGGAATCAAAAAAATTATGCTGGAGAGTGATTCGTGTATTGTTGTTGATGCTGTTAAGGAGCCGACTAACTGCCCTGTGGAGATTCATGGGATTGTGAAGGAGACTATTCATCGGCTTGCTACCTTCGATGAGTGGAGAATTCGCCAAATCTGGCGTGAAGCTAACTACTGTGCTGATTTTATGGCGAATCTTGGTACTCAGCGTCGTGATGCCGTGCTTGAGATGTGGGCTGACTCGCCTCCACCGGAGTTGAAGCTCCGCTTGTTGAGAGATTCGTTAGGGTTAGGTTTTGCTAGGGGAGAGAGATGATGACCTTGTTTGGCTTTTGTGTCTCTTCGCTGCGCTGTGTTGTTTTCGGTTGTTTGTGGTTTTCGGGTTTTCTTGTGTTTGGCCTTTAGGCCCGTTTGTCACCAAAAAAAAAAATATAAGATTATGTTAAAATGCTTCAGATCACAAGTTTCTTCTTAGGAATTTTTATATTTTTTTAAAAGTAAAAATTTGCGTATGAAAAGTAGTAAATTACATTTTAAATTAATTCTTTGTATTTCTTCTCGTTGAGAAATACATAGTAGCTTAGTATAATTTCTGAAGGGTAAGGTTTCAAATGTTCATACATATATAATTGTACCCAATTTTGATTCTTTTGAATTGATCTAGTGCAAATTAGCTGCGATACGAAATTCTGAATTACATAGAAAAGAGACATGCATGGATATGTTTGATTCGTAAATAACATAATCAAGAATAATACATGCGTGTGTTTATATATATGAAAAGAGAATGTTAATTACTGGTAAATTCATTAGATCTTCACGAATACATAATGAAGAAGATGCATGGGAGCTTAATATAATTAAGCACAAAATATCGAAAATAAAATTACTTTCAAGAAATTAAGTGGCGAGCAATGGTTGGTGACTTTTCCAAATATCTTAAATTATTGAAGGCAAAAATAATTCCAAATTGCAATGATTAATTAAGTTGCTTTCAATCCACATCACAGATGGGAATCGGAAAGCTAGCTCCTGTATACAGATTGATGAAGTGATGAACCCTTTCAACCAAGTTGAAACGATCCCATCCATATATATTTTTCAAACTAACTAATTATATATAAAAAAGGTAGCTAGCTATATATATATCTAGCTAGGCACGTACAATTAATATATTAATTAATTTCCACCATGAGGGTTGTGATTTGTGAATTATTGTATATAATTATATAAATTAAATATATATTCATGCTTGTATTTTCCTATATGTGTCACCTCAAAGGATTTGGAAATGGAAGCAAATTGGAGGTTATTTTAATACACGAAACTGAAAGTTCATTGTATTTGCAATGTGAGTGAGATGATATTTCAGCATCGCTGCGACATGCAAAGTGGCCAGTGACGTTTTCCACTATGGCGTTATTATAAATCTTAAAACTTGTTTCTTCATCACTACAGTTATACGTCATGCTTATAAACCTTATATTCTCTGCATGTCTCGCATTCATGCCCACAAAGCCTTTCTATCAGATTGGTTAAATTTGTATATGTAATATTCAATTCTTTTCATTCTGTCATTATATATATATCATCACCTTTTTAATTTCTTTCTTTTCTTTCTTTTCTGTGTTTCATGGATCGATCATATCTTGAATTGGTCAGGTACATAGACTCGGTATGGCCTGTTATTAAAGATTTTTCTATTCTTTTGTTTGGGCGTTGGTTAATAATTGATAGGAGATTTAAAATGATAAAATAGGGTGGATTTTGGTGTTGCTTTGGGGTGGCATGCACGTTTAAACAAGACTTGGCACACTAAGTGTACAGATTAATTAATTTAATTACAATAAAAAATTAAGGCCAAAATGCAATTTTATCCCTTATCTTTTGTTCAAGTTACAAATCAGACAATTATCTTTTTCTTTTCCAGTTTTAATTTAGTTTCATATCTTTGTAAAAGATTCCACTCACACTAAATTCTGTCTATCTCCCTCCATTAATTAAATGTGACGTGGACAATTGACTTGGATGAAACCACATTTGAAATATTTTAGAAAGATATGAGACCAAATTTAAGTCCATCTCATCCCACTTGGTCACGTTAGCTTTCTTTCTCCACCAAGTCAGTTGTCCATGTCATAATTAACGGAGGAAAAATTCAAGGTAAAACTAACGGTGGAAACTTTTGCAAAGATATGAGACCAAATTACCAAAACTGTAAAAGAAAAAAAAAGATGTAATCTGACTAAAAGATAAGGGATCAAATTACACTTTGACCAAAAATTAATGGCAAAAGCACTCATTTCGTCCCTAAACTTTACACTTGCTATCAATTTTGTCCCTAATCTTTTTTTGCTGTCAATTTCATCCCCAATCTTTCACGTTTTCGTCAATTTTATCCTTTGACTAACTTCTTTTAATAAATTAAAGACAGACTGCTTTTGGTTTTTCAATCTGAGTTAGGAATTGAGTTTCTTTTTCTATCAATTTTACATTATATATCATTAGTCACATAGATTCTGTCGTTAATATTTGGTTAAAGTAAGAGCAAATGATAAAATTGACGAAAATGTGAAAGATTGGGGACAAAATTGACAGTAAAAAAAGTCTGGAAACGAAATTAAGAGCAAGTGTAAAGTTTGCGAACAAAATAGGTGCTTTTGCCCAAAATTAATTATGAATTTGTATGTACGTATATCTTATAGTTTTGTAGTGAGACTCCACTAATTGTCATGTATATATTTGTATTGGGTCGGTTGAGACTTCCATTTTAGTATAAATAATCCCTTAAAACAATCCTTTTTTCTTAAAAAAAAAGTAGTAACCTCGTATTCAGTTAATGTTGTAAACGGAGGGCTTGTCAGGAAGATGGAAATATAAAAAAGGCCGAAAGGTAGACGCGTAACCAGATTCTTTAATCCACTCATGCTATGTAATTAAGAAGAAAAGGAAACATGATATTTCATTTTAAATCATAATAAATGCCAAAATAAAATTTTTAGTTACTTTCCCTTCCTATAATTTTCTCCAATCCTCATTCTAAGGGAGTAATGGGTGTTTGGGATTATTATTTATTAATATTGTGTAGTTATTAATGTATAATATATGTAATTTTGGCAAAAAAATAAAAAATAATATATGTAATTTTCTTTATTCAAAATCAGGTTGGTGGAAGATTTTTTAAGATCCAAATAGGGTTGAGCAATTCACCCCCACAAACTTAGGCAAAAACTAACTTAATCTGAAGTTGCGGATTAAGTTGGATTCAAAATTTTTAAGTGGCATATATGTGGATTGAATCGATTTGTAGTTTCTTAACTTAACCTAATTGTGATTGCGCATATATATATATATATATATATATATTTGTTTTTTATATATATTTATGTATTTTTAATATATTTTTGTATATATAGTTATTCTTTATAAATAAAATATTTTAACTTTAAAATTTATATGATTAATGATTATATATATATATATATTACATTTATATATATTAGTTCATTTATATTTATATATGTAAAATTTATATTTTTTTAATTTTTTTATATACAAGTCTTTTCTTTCATTATTCATATATTTATAATAACATTTTTTATTAAAAATTAGAAATAATATATATATATATATATATGTTGACCTACAAACATGACCCAACCCAACCCGTAGAGTTATAGGTTGGGTCAGGTCGAGTTGATAGATAACAAAATTGAAACTCAACCCAATCCAACCCTAAAAAAAGTGCATTCGTCGGATTGAAATTTTTCGTAATCTTAACCCATGCTCACCCTTAGGTAACTATAAATGTATATTGTGATTTGTATGTCTTACAAACATGTAAATCTTTTTTTAAAAAATTTATTAAAAATATAAATTGTATAAATTTTTTTTTATTATTTTTAAAATAATAAAAAAAACATAAATCATCAATAACTGTATGTAGTGAATATTTACTATATGTAGTGTAGGTTTTGAAATATGAGAGAGATAATTAGTTTTAAAAATAGGACATGAAACAGATAAATTTTAGGTTGAATGTTATTTTGCTCTGTTATCTTTTAAGAAGTTTAAATTGATCCATTATTTGTATATATAACTTGGATCAAAATAGTTATATCTCATGTTGTTCAGTATCTTTCTTGAATTTTTGATGATATGGCACTTGATCTGGTATCTCTCTTTTATATATATTCTTTTGACTCTTTTCCTCTCGTGTGTGATATTTTCAAATGACATAACCTTTATTTTGAAAATTGTAGATTTGCAAACAATTTATAATCAAATATATATACTACTCTTTCATTCTATTTTTGAAAAAAAGTCATATTAATATTAAAAAATGTTATGACTCAAGCGAATGAGAAAAATTGATAAGAGTGTGTGTATGAGAGAGAGAAATAAGATAAATTAGGTGTCACATCGTTAAAATAGAGAAAATAGACGAAACTTAATGATAAAACTATTTTAAATCAAATTTCATAGATAATGGACCAATTTGAACTTTTTAAAAGATAATAGACCAAAATGATCTTTGAGGAAAAGATAATTGACCAAAATGAATATTTAATCTAAATTTTATGTGAAATTTTATTTTTCTATATAATTTAAGATACATATATATGACCAAAAGGAGTTAGAGGCATATAATATTGTATATATATATATATACACACATTATATTGTTTTCTCTTGAGATATTCGATCTCTTCATCAATACCAAACAACCATAATTAAGCACATAAAAAATATAGAAATATAGATTTGTAATTCATTAACTTAATTACTGTGAAGTTTTTTAATTCTTATATATATTATGTACACCATAGCTCGAAGAGATGTCATTATTAATGATCCAGCTATATAAAACTGCTGTACATTAATATTGATATAAAATAATCGAAAAAATTATACTATTTATAAAAGAAAAAAATGAACATTTATCATATTGATTAGTACTGAAACAACGAAAGATGTTTTTTTTATTAAGAGAAACTGTACTCACCCAAACAGATTTGTCCCTTTCATACTACTTTTCCCCTAATAATAATAAAGCTTGACACATATTAATTACCTTGATTTTCTAAATTTTATTAGAAAAAAGTTGCTACTATTTGAAAGCCTCACAACTTGTAACAAGTGCCAACCATGCATGTCATCTCACCTAACAATTTAGGTAAAATCAAATAATGTTACTAAATTAGATTAATAATTATACGAAGAGAGTAATTTTCTTTTATTTTTTTAATGGTGACTAATTAATAGGAGAAGGATATATATATATATATATATATATATAGATATATAACCTAGTAATCAAAATAAATGGGTTTAATTGAGCAGTGAAAATTTAATGTAATACAATATAATCACTGGGTGGTTGTTAGTTACTACTATATCCAAACAGAGAAAAGTGGGAAAATACACTGACAGCAAAGAGCACCGAAAGCGACCAAACTTATTGGAAGCTTCTGTATGCAAATTCCATCACTTTCTTTTCAACTTTGTCACTTTGAACCTCATGCTCAATTGCCTAATATATAATTAATCATATATATTAATTTGGTTTGTTAGATTAATTAAGAAGTATAATTATAACGACAGATCTTAGAGGATGAATAAAATGTTAATTTATATTTAATATCTTACTCTCCGTTAATATTAAAATTCATAGTAATTAACCTCCAGTTTAAAATACAATTTATTTGTAGAAAAATACAAAAGAACAAAAATTTGTGGGTCAATTTGCCTAGACTGTATGTATTACGTTGACGTAACTCAATATCATTATCAGTATAAGGTTAAATTTGAGAGGTGTTTGGGTATTGAAAATTAAGATAAAAGACAATGGAAGAACCAAATGAATAGCATTGTGGAAGATCATTTTCTAATAAAGGCTTAAGTTTAGGTTGGTTAATTAATCATTATTGGTATGTCAACAATAACGTAACAATAATAGGGATATTAGTGATGCAAAAACAAGGGACTTCAAGATAATGAGATGACTCACTCATTCACTCATTATATATGATACTCATGTATGTATATTATATATATATATATATATATATATATATTAATAGAGTGTAGCATTGTAAAGCTTTTAGTGTCACACAAGATTCTTTCCCTTTCTGTTAATATTATGTACAGGTGTCCATTCTGTTAGTATTGCATTCTCTTTATCTATAATTGATTCCTTTCTACAGCTGTAAAATTCGTTTCTGTAAGATCTCTCTAGAAGGAAATAGGTAGGCATCATCTCTATAAAGGCATTGTACTCATTCTTTCAATGATAAGCTAAATATTCTCTTTATCTTTATGGTATCAGAGCAACACGATCCAATGGCAAATTCCTCTGCTTCTTTTGCTGCTGCTACCACTGATTCAGCTACTATTCCTCCAGTTTCTCTTCATAATTCAAAATTTGATCCTCATCTCATTTTTGTCAAACTCATTGAGGAAAATTTCTTACCCTGGAGGCAGCAGGCTTTGGCTACAATCCGTGGCTACAAACTTCAGCAATACATCTCTTCTACACCTGCTATACCTACCAAATTTGCTTCCACTGCAGATGAGGAAAATAGCAAGGTTACTGATGCGTTTCTGTCTTGGGAGCAACAAGATCAATTGCTCCTCTCTTGGCTACTCGCTTCAATGGCAGATGGCATGCTCACACGCATGGTTGGCTGTGAGACTTCTTCTCAAGTTTGGGCAAAACTTGACTCTTATTTTGCATCTCAGACCAAGGCTCGTGTGATTCAGCTCAAAACACAGCTCAGGAATCACAGGAAGGGCACACAAATTGTTAGTGAGTATCTCCTAAAACTTAAGAAAATCATTGATAGCCTCTTTTCTGTTGGTTTTGTTGTCTCAGAGGCAGATCATGTGGAAGCCATCCTTGAAGGACTTCCAGAGGACTATACTCCATTTGTTGTTTCAGTGACTTCTAGATCTGATCCCTACACTGTGGGACAGATTGAAAGTCTGCTGTTAGCTCATGAAGAGCGCATAGATAAATTTAAAAAAGATACTACATCTCTTGCATTGAGTGCTAATGTTGCCCAGAGTTCTACTTAGATGAAACCCTCTAGACCACAGTCTCCCAATGTACCTCCCACTGCTTCTCAGAGTCGTTTCTTTGGGAACAACAGTAACAATAGAGGCAATTTCAGTCGAGGAGGCTATCGTGGTGGTGCTAGGGGTCGTGGTGGCAGGTTCAACAATGGCAATAGACCTCAATGTCAAGTATGTGGCAAGGCAGATCACATGGCTTGGCAATGTTTTCATCGATTTAACCAACAATTCATCAGTCATTTTACTCAAAACTCAGCCCCAAGATCACCATATCCCTTCTCTTCCTCACCTATGCAAGCTATGATTACCACTCCTCACCAAAATTCATATGACATTTCCTGGTATGCAGACACTGGTGCTACCAATCATCTCACACCTAATCCTCTTCATATTGTCACTTCAACTGAATACAATGGCACAGAACAAATTCATCTTGCCAATGGAACAGGTATCCCTATTACACATATGGGTAGTGCTCAGGTGCAAATGCATGATCTAAATTCTAAATCCTCTTTACTGCTTAATCCTATTTTGCTTGTGCCTCACTCAACTAAAAATCTTATGAGTGTTTCTCAATTTGCTTTAGATAATAATGCCTACTTTGAATTCTATCCTAATCACTGTTTTGTCAAATGTCAGGCTACCAAGAAGATTTTGCTTCAGGGGGTTGTTAGGGAAGGATTATACGTGTTTGACAATCTTAGTGTTCATCCTACTTCCACAGCTTCATAGGCCAAGCATGCCCTTCACACACAATCACACACACCTTCACAGTGTTCACCAATCTTGTTTGATCTTTGGCATTGTAGGCTTGGCCATTCATCTCCATTTACTGTTTCTTTTGTTATGAAATCTTATAATGTCTCTCCATTAATGAAAAGTAAAATTCCATTTTGTTCCTCATGTCCTCTTGGAAAAGTTCACAAGCTTCCCTTTCCTCACTCCCAATCTGTTACAAATGCTCTATTAGAATTAATTCACTCTGATGTTTGGGGCCCTGCTTCTGTACCATCACTTAATGGTTACACTTATTATGTGCATTTTATTGACAACTACTCTAGATTCACTTGGTTTTATCTGTTAAAGAACAAATCTGATGTGACTAAAGCTTTCATTGATTTTAAAAACATGGCAGAAAATCAGTTTAATCATAAAATCAAAGCTCTCCAAACTGATGGTGGTGGTGAATTTGTAGCTCTCACTTCATTTCTAAGTTCTCATGGCATCAAGCATCGTATTTCTTGCCCCCACACCCCTGAGCAAAATGGTCTTGCTGAACGAAAGCATAGACATATAATGGATATGGGTTTAACATTATTTGCTGAGTCTTTTTTACCTATGAAATTTTGGGATGAAGCCTTTTCTACTGCTGTGCATATAATCAATAGATTACCTACTCCATTATTAGATTCTAAGTCTCCATATGAAGTTCTCTTTCACAAAATTCCTGACTATCATTCTCTTAAAGTATTTGGTTGTGCATGTTTTCCTAATTTAAGACCATATAACAGTACCAAGTTGCAATTTCGTTCTGTCAAATGTCTTTTTCTAGGATACAGTACTAAGCACAAAGGATACAAGTGTCTAGGTCCTAACAATAGATTGTACATTTCTAGAGATGTCCTATTTGATGAATCAAATTTTCCTTTTGCTCAGTCTTCTGTGTCATGTTCCACAACATTACATAACTCTTCTGCATCGCATCACTCTTCAGCATCTACTATGCCTTCCATTCCTCTTATTTCTTCACTGCAATTTGCACCTAGTACTACTTCTATGTGTCCTACTCCAGTTGCAGGATCAGTTTCTACTGATGCTATGTCTCCAGTTGTTTGTGCTTTGCAGGATTCTCCTCAGCCCTCATCTGCTGATGCTGCTGCAAACTCTGATACAGTCTCTTCCACTAGCTCCACCACTAGATACTGCCTTCCTTCACCCAGTGTTCCATCTGCTACCACTGTCACTACTACACCTTCCTTTATCTCATCCCTTATTCCCACCAAACCCTCTCAGCAGCCTAACTCAAACACTCATGTTATGAAGACACGTTCCAAAGCAGGAATTTTCAAACCCAAAGCATATCTTGCCATCTCTGAACCAAAATCTGTCACAGCAGCATTAGCAGTTCCACAGTGGAAAGCTGCTATGGATAGTGAATATCATGCATTGCTCAAAAATCAAACTTGGTCTTTGGTTTTTCTTCCTCCTGGCAAGAAACCAATAGGCTGCAAATGGGTTTATCGCATTAAAGAAAATCCTGATGACTCAATTCAGAAATACAAAGCAAGATTGGTGGCAAAAGGCTTCCATCAACTTCCAGGGTTTGATTTTACTGAAACTTTTAGTCTAGTAATTAAGCCTGTCACTGTGAGAGTTATCCTAACTCTTGCCTTATCCTCAAATTGGACCATTACACAGTTAGATGTTGACAATGCATTTCTCAATGGCTCCGTTTCAAAAGAGGTTTATGTTGGAGATTGTGCCCTAGGGCCAATCATTTTATAGATATGTTGAGAACATATCAATTAATTTATGGAGATAAATTAATGGTTATCATATTATTAGCATGTTTACTATGATAACAGTCCGTGATTAATTATGAGATAATTAATCTAAACTGTCCCTGGTCGCTCATTCAAGTGGGAACTTGAAATGAACTAAGACCAGCATGACCTCGGTGCATGAGATGCATACACTAGATGTTGGTACGAGAGTCATGGTGCAATTACGTAAGGTGGTTACGAGTTGCTGGACATGACCCGGAGAGTCCTGCATGGGTTTAGTCATCAGCTTGCCTCTCCTGTACACCTGTCACGACGCCTTAGACCTGAGGTCATCATTATTCCGGCGTTGCAGTTGTCAGACTTTGGCTTAGTCTAACGCTGCCCGTAACAGGGTAGTCATAAGGGCTAAGTACGGGTTTGGTTGATTGCCGTGCTGAGGAATGTGGACTGACCAAAATTGGGATTTTGTTCCCCATTAAATTGGGAGATATCTTACTGGGCCCCTCGATGAGTCTGTCCAGGAAATGCATGGCCATGCTAGATATTGGGACTTACTCAAGGAGATCGAGAAAGTAAAGGTTTGGATCATGGGTGACTTTCCCGTGCCTGGTCCATGACCAAGATATCGCAGAACAATAGGGTCGGTGCCATGGAGGTACTAAGGTTAAGTCGGTTTTGGTAAAAACCGATAACTCACGTGTTTTGGGTAGTCGTGATGGCTTGCTAGAGTCCGCTCACGACTTGTAGGTCATGGAGATGACCTACTGCCAACTTCACGTGGGGCCTGCTGGGTCACACACGAGCAGGAACAGGACACCGTTTAAAAGGGACACGAATTAGGGTTAATTCGTGGGTCACTCCGGTGGCACGATTTAAGACAAAGAGGAAATGTCTGGGACATTATGTCTTGTCTTAATTGATCTACAGTTGTGAAGTATTTAAATTTGTGAGACAAATTTAAATATAATAATTGTTAAATAATTAATTTGGATTAATTATTTACAATTAAAATATTAAGGAAAAATAATTCAGATAAGGTTCCTAAAAGTTAGGAAATTATTGAATTATAAAATTCCCTAATATTGGCATGAGGGTGGCGCCTCTTTTATGATATTTAGGTTAATAAAATTGTTTTATTAATTTAAATAATAATTTGAATTCAAAAGATTTGATAGAGATATCAAAAGATTTGAATTCAAAAGAGGATCTTTGGTGAGTCATGCTTTCTTAAGAGTTAAGGAAGGTTTTTGATTTATAAAATTCCAAAGAAATTTTAGAGGCATATGGCACATCTTAGGTGGGTCCCATGGGAGATTTGATCTCTCATTTTGATTCTCTAAGATTATGATTTGAATTTAAATTTAATATTATGGTAATATTATAATTTAAAATTCAATTCATGAAAGCCATTATTATTATAATTTAGAATTATAATAATGCTCTAAAAATAATTATAAAAACCCTAGGGCTAGGCGCCTAGGTTAAGCCACCATGAGAGAATTCATTTGTGCAATTTTCATCCTCCTAGTTGAGAGAGATAGAAAATTCGCCTCCTTCAAAAACCCTAGCTTCCAAGTGAGGAAAAATTTGGTTCTCAAGAGTTGAGAGGGGAAAATCGAGTTGGCCTAAGAGTTAGGCAATTTGATTTGTGGTTGCCAAATTAGGGTTTGTGAGAGAAGGAAAAACAAGAAGAGTTCTTGTGGGGAATTCTCATGCGCCACCTTTTGGAGTTTGAATCAAGAAGGAGTTCTTGAGTTCAAACACACTGTAGATTGGTCCCTAGTTCTTTTGGAGAAAAGAACTGAAGGCTAGCACCTTGGTGCCCGAAGAAACTGTTCGTGTGGATTACTGGCAGAGGGAGAACGCTGGGAGTGGGCTCCTTGGACACGCCTTGTTCAACCAATCGATTGAAACTCGTGAGGTATACCACTATCTATAAAAGTTTTAAATTCTACTAGCGGATCCGTTCGGGAATTTTAGGACCTAGCGTGTTTTATTTTAATTTTATTTTTGCTTCCGCTGCGTTAGGCGCCTACAATTCCCAACAGTTTATATGCAGCAACCCCCAGGCTATGAGCAAGGCAACACTGATACTGTCTGCAAACTTCACAAGTCATTGTATGGGTTGCGCCAAGCACCAAGAGCTTGGTTCCACAAGTTAGCTACCACTCTTTCTTCTCTTGGGTTCACTGCAGCTAAGAGTGATAACTCTCTTTTCACTAGGGTCACAGCAAATTCAGTCACTTATCTGCTTGCCTATGTTGATGATATCATCATCACTGGTAACAATCCTCAAGAAATTGCTCTGCTTACTACTTGTCTTCACCAAAAATTCTCTCTCAAAGACCTTGGACCCTTAAGTTATTTTCTTGGAATTCATGTTCATACCACCAATGATGGTGGTCTTCTTCTTACTCAGACCAAATACATCAATGACTTGTTGAAAAGAGTGAATATGAGTGACTCCAAACCTCAATCCACTCCTATGGTTGCAGGGACTAAATTGACACTTGACAGTACAGATGTGTTTGATGATCCTTATCTCTATAGGTCTACAGTAGGTGCCTTACAGTATACATGCATTACTCGACCTGATATTACTTATGTTGTGAACAATGTGAGCCAATTTATGAATCATCCACTAACTGAGCATTGGCAGGCTGTCAAGAAAATCCTCAGATATCTTCAAGGTACCAAAGACATGGGATTACACCTCCAAAAGTCTTCTCATCTGCAACTCACTGCATTGTGTGATGCAGATTGGGCTTCTGATCCAGTAGATAGGAGATCTACATCTAGGTTCTGCATCTATCTTGGTCCCAATTTGGTGTCATGGATCTCCAAGAAGCAAAATAATCGTCTCCAGATCTTCCACAGAGGCTGAGTATCAAGCACTAGCCTTAACTGTTGCAGAAATCATTCGGCTCAAGTCCTTGCTGTCTGAATTACATTTTTCCCATAGTCCTCCAATGATATACTGTGACAACCTTAGTACAGTCATGCTGTTTGCCAATCCTATCATGCATTCAAGAACCAAACATTTGGAGCTTGATTTACACTTTGTCAGGGAGAAAGTTCAACAGAAACAAATCTTTGTCACACACATTTCTGGTAAAGACCACATTGCAGATGCTCTGACCAAACCTCTTCCCAAATCTCAATTTATTCTTCTTCGTGACAAACTTAGAGTTAGAAATCTCCCTCTAAGTTTGAGGGGAGCATAATAGAGTGTAGCATTGTAAAGCTTTTAGTGTCACACTGGATTCTTTCCCTCTCTGTTAACATTATGTACAGGTGTCCATTCTGTTAGTATTGCATTATCTTTGTCTGTAATTGATTCCTTTCTACAACTGTAAAATTCGTTTCTGTAAGATCTCTCTAAAAGGAAATAGGTAGGCATCATCTCTATAAAGGCATTGTACTCATTCTTTCAATGACAAGCTGAATATTCTCTTTATCTATTATATATATATATGATCGTGACTGAGTAAGTAATAACATAAAAATTTCTATCATTAAAAATTGATTTAATTAATAAAAAATTGACTCATAACTTATAAGGTATAAGGTTGTGAGTTATATTTACGCCGTCAATATAAGAATCTTATTGATAGAACATTTATAAATAATTCTTTAAATCTTCGTAGAACCTAAAGGTATATTTTGGTTTAATTTTACTGAAATTCAAAGATCTAATTCATCAAGATATTTTCTCACATATAAGTTGTACTCACATTATGGTTTTAATGTTATGTATATTATTTGGTTTTTATATGTATTTTAAGAATACTGTATATATTAATAATTTTTATTTGTAAAAATACTAAATTAATTATAAACAGTAAAAAAAATATTATTATTTTACTATATTTATAACAGTATATCTTTTTTTTAAAAGAATCTTACTCTATTAACATATATATATTTATAAAAAACGAATCACTAAAATGGTCAATAGTACAAAATGTACTGTATTTATGCAGGCAGCAGCTACCTGCTTGAATCTCTCTAGTTAGTCACCGTATTACACATGTGACTCCCTTTTTCGGGTCACTCTTCCAAATATCTTTCCAATTTATTCTTAGCATTTCTTAAAATAAATCGTTATCTTTTTTATTTTGAAATTTTGTTGGATATTTAATATTTTCCAGCAAAAAGGCACTTGCCAATTTTTATTTTTATTTTTTTAAATTACACTGCCCTATTTACTTGATGAGATTCTTCACCAGTTCGAATTGTCATTGAATCATACATCTATAGCATTGTAGCAAAGATACAATGCAATTGGCCCAAAATTTAAATTTCTTTTCCATATACAAAGTAAAAAATTAAGTCCTCCGCACTTGATTAAGATCGAGAAAATGCATGCTTACCACTCAATCTCACTTTTCAAATTAACTGTTGGGATTCAAACATTAGGGCTCAGACTTATCAACTAGGTCAAATGGTTATTTTGGTCATAAATGTATGACATAATATTTATTTTAATTCTTTATGTTTTAAAATATTTGAATTAGTCTTAATTAAATATTGGTAAAATAAGTTTTTTATCCAATATTACTGAATTTGATCATATTTATCTCGTCTCTCATTTTAAGTTCAAAAGACTTGTTAAGAATAACTCGTAGCTTTGAATTCATCGTATTCGAATTTGAAATGAAAGAGATATGATCAATTTACTTATTTGACTATGTAACGAACGGTCTACTTTCAGGACTAATTTGACCTCATTTATTGATGGTCTCAACTGAATAGAAAAGTACTCTTTAAAAAAAAATACGTAACTCTAAACTCGTCACATTTGAACCAAAATAAACATTAGAACATACATTTAGGACAAAAATGACTCTTTAACCTATCAATTATGTTTGAATTAAAAATAAAAGAAGAAATAGGTAATCATGGACATGAATATTGGATCACCTAAAATGAGAGTGAACTTAATTAATACATTTAGTCATTTGTTAAAAAAAATGATTTGTTTTTTCAATCTCTTAAACTCTAAAAAGTTTTACTAGTTTTACTTGTCACTAGCTCTAATTTTAACTCTCGATCATAAAAAGTGAATCTAGACATCCAACAAAGTGACAGCGGCAGCAAATATAAAACAATAAGCAGGTTCCCAGAATTTGAGGTGGCTTTCAACCCAAAGTTTGTTGAACAAGTCAACAAGCCTACGAGGGAACAGGAGATTTTAGCCCTACATATATATAATTATTATATATTAATACTAATTTAAAACATATATATCTCTGACCAAATCACTTGCCTTAACACATTAATCTTATTTATAATCAAAATATTATAACCTACCCACTTGTGTTTAATTTGTAATTGTATATGTCCCGGATGCTCCGGTTAGAGTTTTGCGAAGCTAGCTAGCGCGTTTTATGCTGGACGCACATGCAATTAACCACACTAATCACACACATAACCATTAATTAATTCCCCAATAATATAATAATTAATCTCTATCGATCTCTCTTCTTCCTTCATGCATGTGTGTTCCCAAACGCGACAAGAATAACCCTATTAGATTAAGCACATACATACGCGCTATCTAAAAAATATATGTCTTCATTAGTTGTTACATCTCATTTACCTCACTTACATATTTAGTCTAGGGTTTGATTGCATAAATTCTACCTACGTTTACAATTAATTCATTAAAGAACTTCATAAATAATAAGTTAAAATATATATAAGACAACTATATACATACATATTTGGTGTGTTAGAAACCAAAAAGTCTTCCAATCTGCTACTTTGCCTCTACTGTTGTTTCTTGTGCCTATTCTCAAGCTACAGAATGGATATTCCTTGCGGGTTCTTTTTCTACTCAAAAACCTTCTCTTGAAGTCCTTATTTCTTGGAAACCACCTCGGGTAGGTTGGTTTAAGCTTAACTCAGACGGTTCTTGCCAAGGAAATGTGCATGGCTATGATGATATTGCTGCTGCAGGTGTTGTGCGTGACTGTTATGGGATTGGGAAGTGGCTTAAAGGTTTTGTTTGTTTCTTAGGTTGTGGAAATAGTTTACTTGCGGAATTATGGGGAATTTATCTTGGCATTGTTTTAGCTAGAGAAAAAGAATTTTGATCCTATCTATGTTGAGTCTGATTGCTCTGTAGAAAGGCCTAACTCTCCCCAAAAGAGCTCTCAAAGGGAGAGGGTTGCCTCATTATATATATAGAGTTAGAAGGCCCTTTAACTAAGCGATGTGGGACTTCAACATGCTCTACTGCTGTGTTTCTTTTAAATGATGAGGCTGCTGGTTTTTCGCATCATTATGCTGCTATTATCAACCTTTGCAGGTCAAAACTCGCCCAGTATAGTGATTTCAAAGTGGAACGTTGTTTGTGAAGGGAACAAAGTTGCTGATAAGCTTGCTAGTTTTGCTAGAAGTTCTAGGAATGATTTTGCTATTTTGGATGTTATGCCCCCTTTTCTAAGTGCTCTAGCACTAACTGATTGTATGGGCTTAGGATACCCACGCTTAGTTGGCGTTGGATGATCTGTATTTTGAATCTCTGTCTTTTGTTAATGTTATTGTTCCCTTTCAAAAAAAAAAAAACTATATACATACATATATACTATATAGGGTATACAAAAGGAAAATTTATCATCCTATATATAGATAATATATCCTACTTCTCCTATATATATATATATACTTGATATTTTATATAGTTGAATCAATGATTTTGATCTTATCGATCAATACTTGTGAAAGTTGTTGGTTGTTTAGAATAGAAAAGAAACTAAATAATATTCATTCCCCCGTACTCTCAAGTTGGCTGTGTATAATGTTGCTTGCTCAATCTGTACGTGAATCTAATAACTTAATTATAAATTGTTGTTATATTGTGCTATGATCCAAAACAAAATTGCCACTTGATCATAGTTAGTATTATATAGCAGATTGTTTTACCATGTTATTTATCGAGTAAATGTATAAATTGATTCTTGAAATATATACAAATTAAAATTTAATCTTTAAAGTCTAATTTATATTATTTAATCTCAGAAAGTTACAAAATCAATACATTTAAAGCAAAAGTACTATTGGTACCCTCAAAGTATGCAGTCATTTTCAGTTGTTCCCCCAAAGTTTTTTTTGGGTCAATTGTACTCTCAAAGTATATGGAGTCAGTTTCAGTTATACCTCCAAAGTTTTTTTAGTCAATTATTCCTCAATGTTTCATATTTGAGTCAATTATACCCCCAAACACCTCCCAATTTGGGGGTACAATTGACACAAAAAAGAAAAGATTGAAGGTACAATTAATACAAAAAAAAATATTGGGGGTACATTTGACTTAAAAAAAAACTTTGGAGGTACAATTGAAAATGACCGCATATTTTGGAGTTACCAAAAGTACTTTTACTTGCATTTAGATCTTTTTAATTTGCTCATATACGTACGTTAGTCTCTAAATTTTTTTGAGAGATTACATTGTATTATTTCTACAACTTTAACTTCAAAGATATTAAACTATATAAACTTGATTTTCAGAGACTAATTAAGCTGTCAACTTATATATCTTTTAGGACCAAATCATCATATGTTTACTCTTTTTTATATATGCAATAGGGAAATATTGAATTAATACATTGTAGTACATACATATATATCAATCAAGACCTGTTTCCATAATTGAATCAGTATAATTTAATTAAAATTGATATGCATATATACTATGACAATATTAGTCATCCATCGAAAATTTGAAACTCATCATCATGGACGGACTATATGAAACTAGTCGGAAACCTAATAGCACCTAATCAAAAGTTATTTTATGCATTCATATACAAAGAGGACAAAACCTTCTCTGGAAGCTAGCTATTTGCTTGGCGTGGGACAGAGTGGTAATTAAAAAACATTCATGAGTTGATTATTATAATACGCTTATCGATCTTTTGAGTTTGTTGGACATTTATACTATAATATTATAGCTAATGAACAAATAATTTCGATGCATCTCACATTATTTTAAGGATGATGCCTTGCTATCTATGAGATGGACATGGGGGCATAATATGAATGAGGGGATTAACTATATATATATATATCGTACGTATATATTCTAAATGAAGGGTTTATAAATTAGTTCTTGAGCTAGCTAGGAATATATATGAATAATGGCATTCAGAGAGCTGATAGAAAATGTTGATTATAGCCAAATTGCCATGAATTTGTGGTTAAGACTTAAGCAGTACTTGGAATATTCTCATCATCTACGATTTTTTTCTGATACATTCACAGGAATGCCAGTTGGGGTTTGGATTTTCCTTGTTATATTAATCATATTTGTAGTACTCGTACATCAAAGATTAGCAGTAAAATATCATTTAACTAATAATAAACTTCACAAGATGGAATAACTCAAAAACTGATTAATAATAATGAACCAGAACATTATCAATTATAAAAATAAATGCATGGTGAGCAAATATTCCGTACAAGGGAGACCCGAGAAAAGAGGGGAAGAAAACCTAGAGAATGTCTTATCGAGATGGGGTCAAATGGTTAATTAGTGAAACAAGTTTGTCATGGGTAAAAGTTAAAATATGAAGGGTACGTATTGCATGAAGGATTAAAGAAATGTTAATAATATAAATTATTGGTTAATTAATTCGTTTAATGTTAAATAATCAGGATAGGGTCCTTGGGAAAGGGAAGATTAGAGAGGGTGGCTAATAATATATATATATATAGAACATATATAGAGTTCATGGCATAGATGATACCCGGTGGTCCTAATTTTGAGTGGTCACATGGATTCCTCTGAAATCTGAACTTGTCTTGACGCCTGAACTTAGCTAGCTGTTTCCTTCTTCTTCTTTGTAAATTTATTTTCATTTAATTTCTTCCCACATATATATATATATATATAATGATTAACTGTTTGAAAGTTGATTTAATGGTGTACATTTTATAGTATCGTTGAAAGTTGAAACATATATAGCAGTGTGAGTGTGTAAGGACCACCTCGTCCTTGAACTAATTGACTGTCCTAGGTCTCACAACTACAAGTGAGACTCAGACTCTGAATTTATTCACAAAAATAGGTATCTCATCAAACATAATATAGCTAACTACTTAGTTAACCTTTCTGGCATTTTACTGATCTCCCAACCAACCATTTTTTAAGTTTGAAACCCAAATTGGCATACTATATATTTGTGTGTGTGTCTGTGTGTGTATATACATATAACATTAAAATGAACTGATTATTATGATATCACGCATAAGATTCAGTTGTTGGAGTCTTCAGTATGTTTCATCATTAATTTCATATGTTATATAATTGATTAGCTTTATTTTAATTAATATATGTATATATTCTCAAATTAATTATTAGCACTAGACTGGGTTCCAAATTTAGCTTTTATAGGACAATAAAGGCAGAATTAATGTATACAATAATGGAAGGATAAGGTCATATTGGAGAAAACAAACAAGAAAACTGTTTTAGGTTGATTGAGGTATCTAATATTTTGCTTGGCTTGTTGGGAAAAGGAAATATTGTACAAAATGGTTGGTAGAAATAGTGAGTAATTGGCATTATTATGTAGAAAAGTAAACAAAATGAGCAAGTTGTAAGAGACATTATGTTGGATTGGCCGGAAGGTGTGGTTGTGACTTGTGAGTGTTGAGTGTTTAGGGTGTATGGATGACCTATGTACGGTGCTGCGTAATTTGTTTTTGGATTTGTATTTGAATGAGTATGACAATTAATCTTTAAAATTTTAAAATAAATAATATTTTATTAATATAAAACATAATTTTACAAGAATTTTTATTTGTAATTATGAAAAAAATTATATTTTATCTTTACAATTTTATATTTTCTCTCACAACACATAAATATTATATATATATATATAATATTCACTATTACAAATGAAATATAAAGTAAGCATTCTTATCTTTTTTTTGGAACTCATTTATGAGAAAAAGCATTTTTTAATGGTTTAATTTGTATCTAAATAATTAATTTACACAACTTAGTCTAAGAAATGTTGCAATTGGCAATGGTTTAGTACTTGGGTCATCAAATTTAGGGAGCAAATCATGATTGTGATATTTCAAAAACTAAATTTAGGGACAAAAAATTAGTTTTGTATCAATATTTTAAAACATGACTAGTACTAGTAGGGTGAGGGATGAAGGAAGGAAGTGGTGTGTTGTGTTAGTGTTACATTAGAAAGGTGAGGTGGTCACGTGGAAGGCGGTGTAGATCAGAGGGAGCTTGGTGTTTGTTTAAACTTTAAAAGGTCATTATATAGAGAGAGAGATAGAGGCATAGATAAAAGGGTGACCTTGTTTTCTCTTTTGGATTCCACTGCTCCTTCCTTCGTCTTCTCTTATGTTGTGTTGTGTTCTGCCTATCTTTCCTTCTCTTTCCTTTCCTTTCCTTTCCAAAACGCTAGCTACAACATACCCTCTCTCTCTCTCTCTGTCTTTGAATATCAAGGCTTAGCTTGTAATTGAAAATCAAATCCATGGCATTGGAGGCCGTGGTTTTCCCACAAGACCCATTCAGGGATTTATACCCCTGGTTAGGAGGTAATTTGAATCATCAGGATTTATACTATGCTCATGCTGTAGAACTAGAATCCCATGGTAATTGGGATTATTACTCAAATCATTCTTCATCTCCTACTTCCAATAATTCTTCTTCTCCTGAGATACCCATCATTCCTTCTTCCTCCTCAGCCCCCCGTCGTAAACGACGTCGTACCAAGACCACCAAAAATCAACAGGAAATCGAAAACCAGAGGATGACCCACATTGCCGTGGAGCGCAACCGCCGCCGCCAGATGAACGACTACCTCGCCGTCCTCCGCTCTTTAATGCCCCCTTCCTATGTTCAAAGGGTACTCTAATTCATTCATTAATCCTTCTATTTCTATAATATTCTTCTTTAATTTCTCTCTGTTTCTCAATAATAACAGGGTGATCAGGCTTCTATCGTTGGGGGAGCCATAAACTTCGTCAAGGAACTTGAGCAGCTTGTGCAATCCATGGAAGGACAACGCAAACAAGACACGAAGCCGCCATTTTCTGACTTCTTCGCGTTTCCACAGTATACCAGAGTCCACGAGAAGAAGGAGGAATTATCGGGTGTGGCGGACATAGAAGTAACCTTGGTGGACTCTCACGCCAACCTCAAGATATTCACCAAGAAGCGACCAGGGCAGCTCCTCAAGATCGTGCTTGCCCTTCAGAATCTCAGACTCTGCATTCTTCATCTCAATCTTACCACCACCCCCAACAACTTGGTCCTTTACTCCCTCACTCTTAAGGTAATTACATCAATACTTATTTTTTACTCCTCAATTTATCCTTTCCATATTACAAAATATACACTTTTTAATCCTTTATAAACTTCAACAATTTAGTAAGCACAATAATGTTTGACAGATTAGATAAGAGTAAACTAATAATTTCATCCTTCAAAGATCACCGAGCTAATAACTTAATCTCCAAAAGATTGAACTGTGTAATTTAGTCCCTCAAAGATAAAATAGTATACTAACTAGTCATTTTTATAGATTGATTAGTGTATCATTTTAATCTTTTAGGGACTAAAAAGTATACCATTTTGATATTTCAGGGACTGGGTTGTTATATCGTTGATCTTTTAGATACTAAATTATTAGTTTACTCGATTAAATTATTAATATTTACAAACAAATGAGGATTTTCAAATGTATCTTCAATATTCATGGACTGAATCGTAATTTTAAAATTAATTCAAGGACTAAATCATAATTTTGAATGAATGTGCAGGTAGAAGAAGGGTGCCAGCTGAACACAGTGGATGAGATTGCCAGTACTGTGAATCAACTATTGTGCAAAATTCAAGAAGAAGCATCTTTTAGCTGAGACTAGAAGAAAACAGAGAAAATTTAAGACCTTTTTTCTCTGTTTTTGTTTTGTTTTTTTTTTTTGAGTCTGTCTCTGTTAGAGGAGTTCTAAATTTCTAATTAATAAGAACAAATGTGAAAGTGAAGAAGCAGCTAAGTATGATGGTAGTTGGAATATGGAAATGTGGCCACTAGCATGTAGTCTCAAATGAATGAATTTCATGTCTCAAATCAATAAAATAGGATGGGATGTATGGATGCTTATTAGTTATTCATTAGAAAAAAAGTAGATCGAGGGAGAGCCAATTCGTGGATCGTGGCCCTCTTTGTGTATGTATACATACATATATGTAATGTAATGTAAGTGTGAATTATTATTATTTATTAGCCTTTTACTTAATTAAGACTCTGTCTACGAATTTCTTTTACGAAACCCGATGAAATCACATCAATCTCTTCTCATCTTTCCTTTATGCTTTATTAGAGGAGCAAATAATAATTGACACCATCACTAATTATTTCATCTGTAATTAATAATCAATATTCATCCCTCATCCGTGTTACACAGCAATATTATTTACTATAAATATATATATATATATATATCGCATAAATAAAAAAAACTTTCCATATAAACTCAAGTGAACGAATTTTTTTATGTCCTAAACTCCATTACGGTCTGAGTAATTGAAAACATAATCGACCATTGAATATGACACCAATACCCTCAGAACATCATAGAATTCATAATCGTCATTCAACAAACTCTGTTTTTATTTAAAAATTAAAAAAAAAATACATATACTCTAGAAATTACTCTTAACCGGACATCCATCTAATTATGCATAGCTTAAAAGCTTTGTAAGGTGTCATATTTTATTAATTTGTCTTGTCCTTTCCATCATATTTTATTATTTGGTGTTTATGTAGAGGGTAATGCTAACAAATGCCATTAAGACACTTCATAAGAATCATTGAAGAACCCTTAAAAATATGAAAAAGGAGTAAAATGAAATGATTAGCATTGATTGATTGTTCAGTCTATTTTATTTTAAAGACTGAAATATATATCTCTATCATTTTAGTTCAAGTTTTAGATTTAATATTTTTTTAATAAAACATAGTTAATATATATATATATAAATATTTTAAATTTATAAACTTAATTAATTACAAGGTAATGAAAATATATTCAAGATAAATTACAAATAAATATAAATAATTATATTTGAAGTTTAAGTCTTCAAAAGCCCTAAATTTTTGTAAAGTCGTAAAATGTATTTTTAGGATTCAAGAAAAATATAAATAAAAAAATACTGATTATAATATTAAAAAATATTTTTAAATATATTAATTTTGTTTGAAGTTTTAAATTTAAACTAAAATGATAGAGGTATTTTAGTCTTTAAAATAAAATAGACAAAACACTTAATGCTAATCATTTTATTTTTTTTCTTTTTATATTTTCAAGAATTATTTAATGATTCTTAACATACAAGTGCTCTTAGCATCAGTGTTGTCAAAATCGAACCGGATAGAAACTCGGACAAGCATTCGGTTCACGGTCTGATTGATTTATGTTGGGAAATCACAGAGCGCCGCGCAGCGGAAGAAAAAAATAAAACTTTAAAATAAATGGCACATGCCTTGTGATTTCTTGCTAGGATCCACTATTTGAGCCTATACTAGAAGAATGATAGAATTTTTACCAAAATCAATTGGTAGCCTCTGTGATTGCGATGCTGAGAAGTCCACTCCGAGTGTTCTTCCTCTGCCGGTGATCCACACGAGCAGTTTGGTAGATGCCCAGGTGCTAGCCTCCTTCACTTCTTCCCAAGTGAATACGGGAACCAATATCTACGGTTCTTGAATGTTGAAGAACAATTCTTGAACACTCAAGAAAGTGGTGCACAATTCCAAGAACCCTTCTTGAAATACCAAAACCAAGAGTCAAGAGATGAACTCCTTCACAATTCGCCCAAGTCTAAACCTTTTAGGCCTTTGGTCGAATTCTCTCTCTCTCTCTTCATTTCCTCACACAAAATCGCCCCAACCCTAAAACCATAAGGTGGAAGTCGAACTTTCTCTCTCTAAGAGGAAAGTCGACTTCTCTCTCTAGAGAATAGGTGAGGCGAGATTCTCTCTCTTAGAGGAGTGAATTAGGCGCCTAGCCTAGGGTGTGTGTTTAAATAGAGTTAATTTCATAACTCATGAAATTAGGGAATTATAATAAAGAAAATAGGGATTTCAAAACTAATAGGCAATTCAAATTTAAATTTCAAGATCAAATCTTGAAAACTAAATCTTGAAAACTCAATCCCTATTGGTCCAGAGGATTTGAATTCTTAATTAAAATATTACATTAATATCTTAATTTTGAAATTCAAAATGCAATCTTGAAATCCAAAATGCAAGATCAAATCTTGCCCATTGGATCACACCCATGCGCCATCCTCAAGCCAAATTTTTAGGAATTTAATAATTAAAATAACAACCTAACTTTTAGGAAGTTATAACCAACTATTAATTTCCCTAACAAATTGAATTAAAATATTACCTTAATATCTTTTATTCAAATTTGAATCTTGAATTCAAATTCATTATTGAATTAAAATATTACCCTAATATCTTTAATTCAAATTTGAATCTTGAATTCAAATTCCCTAATAATATTGAATTAAAATATTACCCTAATATCTTTAATTCAAACTTGAATCTTGAAATCAAAATCATATTTTGAATTCAAATTCAAATCTTGATTTAATTAACAAAACATTTCCATTAATTAAATTCAAGATATATGAGGCGCCACCCTCATCCTTATTATCCTAATATTAGTGAATTTAATAAATCAATAATCTCCTAACATTTAGGAATCTTATCTAATTTATTATTCCCTAATATTATAAATAAGAATATAATTGTAAGTAGATTAATCCTATTATCTATTTAACAATTAACATATTTAAACTTGTCCAACAAATTTAAATGTCACAAACGTAGATATTTATTTAAGACAAGATTTCATGTCCTAAGACATTCAACTATGTCTTAAATTGTGTCACCAAGTGACTCACGAATTAACCCTAATTCGTGTCCCAGTGCGGCATCTTGATCATGCTCATGTGTGACCCAGCAAGCCTCACATGAAGTTGGCAGCAAGTCATCTTTATGACTCACAAGTCGAGAGCGGACTCTAGCAAGCCATCACGACTACCCAAAACACGCGAGTTTATCGCTTCAACGCCAAAACGATTAAACCTTAGTACCACCTTGTCTTGATCCTGATTGTCACACGATATTTTAGTCATGGATAAGGCACGGGAAAGTCATCCTTAATCCAAACCATAACTTTCTCGATTTCCTGAGTTAGTCCCATTTCCCTGTGCGGCCGCACATTCCTTAGACAGACTCATCGATGGGCCTAGTTAAATATCTCTCATCTTGATGAGGGACAAAATTCCATCTTGGTCAACCACATTCCTCAGCACGGTAATCAACCAAATCCGTACCTAACTTGTATGGCTACCCTGCTACGGGCAACGTTGGACTAGGCCAAAGTTCGACAACTACAACGCCGGAATAGTCAAGACCTCAGGTCTAAGGGCATCGTGACAGGTGTACAGGAGAGACTAGCTCATGACTAAAACCCATGCAGGACTCTCCAGGTCAGTCCAGCAATTTGTAACCTCTTACATAATTGCACCATGATTCTCGTAAAGCATCTAGTGCATGTATCTCCATACACCGAGGTCATGCTGGTCTTGGTTCATTCTCGCTCCCACGAGAACAATCGACCAGGGACAGATTTAGATTAATTATCACATAATTAATCAAGGACGCTATCATAGTAAACATGCTAATAATATGATAACAACATAATTTATCAACCATAAATTAATCAATATGTTCAAAACATGTACATGAAATGATTGGCCCTAGGGCACAATCTCCATCAGTTTAATCGGTTGAACCATCGGTCGGACCGGATGACTCAATAAATAATTATTTTTAATATATTAAATAAAAATACTATATATTTTTTGTTTGTGGTTTAAGAGATGCATTTAATTTATTACTAAATACATTTTTTCATCTAAATAATATAATTTTTTCTCTCCACTACTAAAGATTATAGATTAAATGCATTTTTTCAAGCAAGTGAATGGACTTAATGTATCTTAAACAAGATCTAATAAGTCATAAATTCATAATAGTTAATTAAATTTAACATTTCGACCCTCAAATTTCAATTCAACACAAAATAGAAGAAGAAGACCAAATAAGAAAATGAATAGAGAGCAAAAGCAAAAAAAAAAATTGAATTTTTTTTTTAAAAAAAGAAAAAAATTAGTTGGACCGCCGGTTCGGTCCAGCGGTTCGACCTCGGTTCGCCGGTTTTGTCCGGATAAAACCGGTTCAATCTGGTCCAACCGACAATTTGATTTTTTTAGTCGAACCCACTCGTTTTCACATTCAGTTGGCGGTCGAACCGTCCGGTCCGGTCCTGTTTCGACAACAATGCTTAGCATTACCCTTATGTAAATGTTGGTTGAATAAAAAAAATAAACTCAAACCTTAACAAATTGATCCAATTTACTTAAATTTTTTTTAAAAAAAAATCATGGTCATTACACGTGTAGACAGATGCCAAAATAGGCTTTTGTTTGGGATCCATTCATTCCGAAATTAAAAATTGCAATGAAGAATACAACAAACCAATTACTTAATCGAGTTAGTTCATTCCCATATATATATATATATATATATAATCGTTTGTTTATAAATATTCCTAGACGTACGTGGATATATATACTTATGAAATGGGGTTATCCCTTAATCATTGCAGCCAAAAACCACTATAAAAAGAAGTTTTTTTTTTTGGTAAAACACTATAAAAAGAAGTTGTGACAACCAAAAGTTGTTTATCTTTCACTTCTAAACAGAAAGGGGAAAAAAAGAAAAGAAAGAAAGAAAGACAAATGGTTCAACCAACAGAATCAGCACCACATTGAGCTCCATATTTTTGAATAATTACCATAATCATCACAAATAGTTGATACACGTACCCTAGCTAGCTTTCTTGTTGATTCATTAAATTAAAAAGCAAGAAAGCATTGAATTGTATACATATTACCACTATACCTTCCATATTGTCTTTCACATGTGAATATTCTTTTCCACTTTGTTTTTTTCTTTAAAAAACAAATTCTCTCTCTGTCTGCTTCGCACTTGCACAATTTATGTTATATGCAAGGTTGCAAATTGCGGTTCCGGCAGCAGTTGTAGTTCGTTGCGATTATTGCGGTTGCGGGTGTTACGATGCGGATTGTGGTTATTACGGTCGTGAATTTTTTTAAAATTGCACAAAATGTTAAATTTTAAAAGTTAAATATATAATATGACGTCACACATAGATGAACTCACACCTCACTCATTCTTCTCAAATTCAATCTCTCCATCTTATTATCTCATATTTAAAGCTGTAATGATAAGTGGTGGATATAATAAATCAACCAATAAACTTTCCAATTCTTCTACACTCTCTCTATGTCTCTCTAATTTTTCAAATCAATATTTCTTGAAATCAGAAAAAAAATAAGCATCCAGACCGCAACGTAACCGCATTTCAGCCGCATCGCCATAACGTTGCGGCCGCAACACCGTTACGTTGCAGCGCAACCCTGTGATTTAAGCTCACACCGCAATTGCGGTGTGATGCGGTTGCGTTGCCTACCGCAACTGCAATATTGTGGCCACAATTGGTAATGCGGTCCGCAATTTGCAACCTATATGATGCACCGGTTTCGAATTATGTAAAGCAGTATGAGGAATAATATTGATCGGTACATATTACAAAACCTGAAAACCATCGTCGATCTTAATTTTTTTTAAAAAAAAAAGAAAATAAAAGAAGAAGAAAGAAATTCTTTTTGGATCATCTGTGGCATCAGCAAAAGTAATGTGCAGACTGCAGAGTCTGTCGTCACTGAAGAAATAACGTAGCAAGATTTGCATATATATATGGCCCATGTATATATATATATATATATATATATGCTGAAATTAAAGCACAATTGTCAACGAAATATCGAAAACTCCTTTCTATTTTGTACCTTTGGGATTCCTCACCCACATGCATTTCCATTTGTATCCATCATTCAAGGTTGGAAAAAATTACATATACAATTGCATGCTAGCTATTTAGTAGCTCTATATATAGTAATTATAATTAATTAAGCATGAAATAATGATGAACTTTGGTAAAATTTGGCACTCATGTTCCGTGTGTATGATATACATTGATCCACGAAGTGAAACAGCATCATGAGTGATATATGAATATTTAAGAAGTAATTAATTTAATAAGCTTTCACATCCAAGTGTTGGAATATCCATTAGATGTTGTAGTGACTTTAGGGGAAAAAGGAGGAATAGAGCTATATGTAAAGGTAAACCTAGCTTTAATTTGCCTTGACAAGTTTTCCAAGGGCCGACCTCTCTTATTATTCTGATATTTTTTTTTAATTTTTTTTAAATATTTAGTTCAACCCAAAAATTGTATGATTCTTTCCGTGAACACTTCATTACTTATAAATTTAATTGAATTATTAATTTTTGAAACTAAATCAAATGTTTTAAAAATTCAAGAACTAAAATATGAGGAGAAAGATAATTCAAGTTGGGGTACACATGAGTGTTGGTGATGAAGGTGACTATAATATTAAAATAGGTAGGCCTGTGAAAAAGCAAAGGGGTGCAGATTCTTTAACGTGGGTGGTGGTACAGATTTTGTGCGTAAGAAGCAAGAAGTTTCCCAAAGGAAATGATGGGAATTCGAAATCATTGGAGTTTTGAAAGAGAGAAACAAATTCAGAAGCAGAACAAGAGAACAGTACGATATTCCCACTTCATTTTGCCTCCCTTAGGCTTCTTAAACTCCAAGTAAAAATTTTCATAAAAAGAATGTTCTAAAGTGATTTCTCTCACCAAAATATGCACCATCTCTGTTTTCATTCTATAAAGGAGGTGAGCAAAACTTTCAGGGAAAATAATAATTAAATACATGTAAGTCCAAAACTGATGATTAGAACTAGTTTGATTTTGGTCATGCTTTGCAGCAAAGGAAAAAAAAAAATACAAGGCATGGGCTTTCATGCTTCAGAATATGGTCTCTTTAGATTACAAAAATTGGACTTTGAACCATGTGAAAACAACAAGCAAGCCCTTCTCTTTTTCAGCCTACAGATTCACTTGTACATGCATGTTAATTAGTCTTAAGAGCAAATAGACTTCTTTAAGTATTAAAATTATTATGGGCCCTTGAACAGAAGCAGGTTTGACCCAATACCAAGTTTTTTTTTTGAACCAACAATACCAAGTTTAAAAAAAAAACAATCAATTTTTCCCTTTAAGTACCAAAAGAGAAAGATAAGTTTCAAAAAATAAGAGTAAATATATTTTTTAATTCTTAATTTTATCTTAAAATTATGTTNAATAATAATAATAATAATAATAATAATAATAAAATTTTCTCACATATATTCTTTATTAAAGATAATTTCATTTAAGGGATTCTCAGACATTAATTAAATCTAGATAACTCTTCTCGAACATTCAATCTTGTAATTTAGTTGTATTCAATTAATTCTTATTGATTAATATACGATGATGTGAGAATTGAGATATCAAAGTTACTTGAATAATAGTTATAATAATTAGGAAAAAATCAGAATTAAATGAGTTGAACTATTGAAGCCTTGGATCTACATTTGTGAACAATTATAATGGTGTCCTTCCTTCCTAACTTCCTTATAAACCTCACATTTCACGTCATTGGGGAACCTAAATGTGGGCTATGTTGTTTCACCTACTTGTCCTATTCATAGAGTTTGCGACGTGAGAAATTTGGTCGTCTATTTTCTTTGACTACCTAAAAGGTCATTTCAATATTCAATAACCAAATTTATTTTAATATGTAGACTTTAAGGCTTCTTTAAAAATTCCTCACGAGTGGGTAACCAACGAGAAGATTCCAGAAGGCCCAAGATAACTCTTGCGCCATTGTGTGGGCCGCCGGCCCAAATAAGGGAAGATATTTCTTGGACGGCAAGTATTCAAGATATCAAGATACAGCGAAGATATTTCGGAAATCTCGCTGAGCCGTGGATCTGCGCCGTCGGCGAATCCAACGGCGCAGATTCAATTTTGTTTTCCTTGACTTGCGGATCAAGTCGACTACTCAGGCCTATAAATAAAACTCGACTCTCTCATTGTAAATTGCTCAGTTTGCACTTAGAATTGGGGAAACCCAAAATTTGTACTCTCTCTTCTCTTATAATAATATTGGCAGTGCTGCCTGGAGACGTAGGCATAATTGGCTGAACTCCGTGATCAAATCTTGTGTGTTCTTTCTTCCTCCTTATTTACTTACTTGCTGCTTAATTACGGTATTTCTTTTCTTAGTTCGTCGATAATATTCAATACGTTTGGGTGGGATATTCTGTATTCCGCATATATCCCCGCTAACAAGTGGTATCAGAGCCAGGTTTCGTCCTAGGCGTTTTCGTATTGTATTGAATACTATCATTTGGGTCTAATATGACGGGACAAACTCCGACCGCTCGTGCAACGTCGTCAACTCCATCAACATAGACAAGAACTCCGTTGCAGAGCACAAGATTTGCTGTAGAGATATTTGATGGCACCGGTCATTTCGGCATTTGGCAAGGTGAGGTTCTAGACACTTTGTTTCAACAAAATCTAGATCTCGCTGTTGAAGAGGAGAAACCAAACGAAGTGGATGAGAAGGAATGGAGAAGTATGAATCGGTTGGCTTGTGGAACAATTCGTTCGTGCCTATCTAGAGAGCAGAAATATGCATTCAAGAATGAGACATCTGCTCACAAATTGTGGAAGGCGTTGGAGGAGAAGTTTGTGAAGAAAAGTAGCCAGAACAAACTCCTCATGAAGAAAAGACTGTTCCGCTATGAGTACCGGTCAGGTTCATCTTTAAACGAGCATATTACTGTTTTTAACCAGTTAGTTGCAGACTTGTTAAATTTAGATGAAGTGTTTAAAGATGAAGATTTAGCTTTAATGTTGTTATCATCACTCCCTGATGAATTTGAACATTTAGAAACCACTTTACTTCATGGAAAAGAAAATGTATCTTTAGATGCTGTTTGTTCAGCCTTGTATAGCTATGATTTGAGACAACAGGAGAAAAGGAGGAATAAAATAGCAGTTGCTGATGAAGCTTTAGTGGCCAGAGGACGATATCAAAATCAGAAGAAGGGAAGCATAAGTAGATCCAAGTCAAAGAGCCTAGTTGCCAAAGATGAGTGTGCTTTCTGTAAAGAGAAAGGACATTGGAAGAAAGACTGCCCGAAGTTGAAGAAGAAAGGAAAAGCTCCTCAAGATGCAAATGTAGCGGAATGTACGAGTGAGACCTCAGAGTGTACGTTGGTAGTATCACCGCCAAATTCCCATTCAAATGAATGGATCTTGGATTCTGGTTGCACTTATCATGTCTCCTGTTCGTGAGTGGTTCTTTGATTACGAAGAACTAAATGGTGGAGTTGTTTACATGGGAAACGACAATCCATGTAAAACTGTTGGGATAGGTTCGATCAGACTGAGGAATCAAGATGGATCCGTCAGAGTGCTGCGGAATGTTCGGTACGTTCCAACCTTGAAGAAGAATCTCATCTCCCTTGGGGCTTTAGAAGCAAATGGCCTAGTTGTGACTATGCAAGATGGGATGCTGAAAGCAACTTCCGGAGCATTGGTGATGTTGAAAGGCATCTGTAAGAATAATCTGTATTACTACCAAGGTAGTACAGTAGTTGGGGCAGCAGTAGTAGCTATAGCAGCGTCTACTAGCAGACGACATGAAGAGGCAACGAAGCTATGACATATGCGTTTGGGACATGCTAGTGAGAGATCCTTGCAGTTGCTGGCTAAGCAAGGATTGCTCAAAGGTGTCAAGGCTTGCAAGTTAAAATTTTGTGAGCATTGTGTTCTGGGAAAGCAGAAGAGAGTGAAGTTTGGCACTGCTATCTATAATACTGAAGGTATTTTGGATTACGTGCATTCAGATGTGTGGGGGCCCTCTAAGACTCCATCTCTTGGAGGCCGACGTTATTTTGTCACTTTCATTGATGATTTTTCTAGAAGAGTTTGGTTGTATACTATGAAGGCCAAGGATGAGGTACTCAGTATCTTCCTTAAATGGAAAGCTGAGGTTGAGAACCAGATTGGAAGGAAGCTTAAAGTTCTCCGAACAGACAACGGCGGAGAATTCAAGAATGATCAGTTCCAGGAGGTTTGCCAGAAGTATGGTATTGTACGGCACTTCACAGTTAGACACACACCACAACAAAACGGGGTGGCAGAGCGCATGAACAGGAGTTTGGTTGAGAAAGTTCGTTGTATGCTGTCCAATGCTGGGTTGGGCAGAGAATTTTGGGCTGAGGCTATTTCGTATGCCCAACATCTCGTTAATCGTTTGCCATCATCTGCAATAGGTGGTAAAACACCGTTAGAAGCGTGGTCTGGAAAACCTGCAACAGATTATGATTCTTTGCACATATTTGGTTCAATTGCATATTATCATGTGAAAGAATCAAAGTTAGATCCAAGAGCTAAGAAGGCACTCTTCATGGGATTTAGCTCTGGAGTCAAGGCATACCGTCTATGGTGTTTGGAAGCAAAGAAGACCATAGTGAGTAGGGATGTTACCTTTGATGAGTCGACCATGCTGGAAAAGGTAACTCAGGATGAAACTAAGGGTATTCCGCAGCAGGTGGAGTGTACACCGAAGTGTTGGGAATTGTAGGCGCCTAACGCAGCGGAAGCAAAAATAAAATTAAAATAAAACACGCTAGGTCCTAAAATTCCCGAACGGATCCGCTAGTAGAATTTAAAACTTTTATAGATAGTGGTATACCTCACGAGTTTCAACCCTTTGGTTGTACAAGGCGTGTCTTAGGAGCCCACTCCTAGCGTTCTCCCTCTGCCAGTAATCCACACGAACAGTTTCTTCGGGCACCAAGGTGCTAGCCTTCAGTTCTTTTCTCCAAAAGAACTAGGGACCAATCTACAGTGTATTTGAACTCAAGAACTCCTTCTTGATTCAAACTCCAAAAGGTGGCGCAAGGAGAATTCCCACAAGAACTCCTTCTTGTTTTTCCTTCTCTCACAAACCCTAATTTTTGGCAACCACAAATCGAATTGCCTAACTCTTAGGCCAAGTCGATTTTACCCTCTCAACTCTTGAGAACCAAAAATTTCCTCACTTGGAAGCTAGGGTTTTGAAGGTGGCGATTTTTATCTCTCTCAACAAGGAGGATGAAAATTGCACAAATGAATTCTCACTCACATGCTTGACCTAGGCGCCTAGCCCTAGGCTATATATAATTATTTTTAGAGCATTATTATAATTCTAAATAATAATAATAATATGGCTTCATGACTTGAATTTCAAATTATAATATTACCATAATATTAAATTTAAATTCAAATCGTAATCTTAGAGAATCAATTTGAGAGATCAAATCTCCCCAAAAGATCTTCTAAGATGGCGCCATATGCTCCCAAATTATCTTTGGAATTTTATAAATCAAAAACCTTCCTAACTCTTAGGAAGTCATGATTCACCAAAGATCCTGATTTGAGATCTCATCCAAATCTTTTGAATTCAAATCTTTTGATATCTCCATCAAATCTTTTGAATTCAAATTATTATTTAAATTAATAAAACAATTTTATTAACCTAAATATCATAAAAGAGGCGCCACCCTCATGCCAATATTAGGGAATTTTATAATTCAATAATTTCCTAACTTTTAGGAACCTTATCTGAATTATTTTTCCTTAATATTTTAATTGTAAATAATTAATCCAAATTAATTATTTAACAATTATTATATTTAAATTTGTCTCACAAATTTAAATACTTCACAACTGTAGATCAATTAAGACAAGACATAATGTCCCAGACATTTCCTCTTTGTCTTAAATCGTGCCACCGGAGTGACCCACGAATTAACCCTAATTCGTGTCCCTTTTAAACGGTGTCCTGTTCCTGCTCGTGTGTGACCCAGCAGGCCCCACGTGAAGTTGGCAGTAGGTCATCCCCATGACCTACAAGTCGTGAGCGGACTCTAGCAAGCCATCACGACTACCCAAAATACGTGAGTTATCGGTTTTTACCAAAACCGACTTAACCTTAGTACCTCCATGGCACCGACCCTATTGTTCTGCGATATCTTGGTCATGGATCAGGCACGGGAAAGTCATCCATGATCCAAACCTTTACTTTCTCGATCTCCTTGAGTAAGTCCCAATATCTAGCATGGCCATGCATTTCCTGGACAGACTCATCGAGGGCGCCAGTAAGATATCTCCCAATTTAATGGGGAACAAAATCCCAATTTTGGTCAGTCCACATTCCTCAGCACGGCAATCAACCAAACCCGTACTTAGCCCTTATGACTACCCTGTTACGGGCAGCGTTAGACTAAGCCAAAGTCTGACAACTGCAACGCCGGAATAATGATGACCTCAGGTCTAAGGCGTCGTGACAGGCGTACAAGAGAGGCAAGCTGATGACTAAACCCATGCAGGACTCTCCGGGTCAGTCCAGCAACTCGTAACCCCTTACGTAATTGCACCATGACTCTCGTACCAGCATCTAGTGCATGCATCTCTATGCACCGAGGTCATGCTGGTCTTAGTTCATTTCAAGTTCCCACTTGAATGAGCGACCAGGGACAATTTAGATTAATTATCTCATAATTAATCACGGATTGTTATCATAGTAAACATGCTAATAATATGATAACCATTAATTTATCTCCATAAATTAATTGATATGTTCTCAACATATCTATAAAATGATTGGCCCTAGGGCACAATCTCCAACACGAAGCAGGTGGAGTTTGAGCAACAGATGATGATGCGCTCAGTTACAAACAAAGATGACTCTCCAGTAGACCAGGATGAGTCAGATGAGGAAGAAGAGTCAATTCCAGATTCTTCACAGCAACATGAGCCAATTGCAGTTAGTAAGCCAAAACGTCAAATACGCAGACCAGCTCGATTTGAAGACATGGTGGCTTATGCACTTCCGGTGGTTGATTTTGTACCATCCACATTTCAAGAAGCAGTTCAAAGCTCTGAAAGTAAGAGGTGGAAGGGGTGCTATGGAAGAAGAGATGAAGTCTTTTCATAAGAACAAAACTTGGGAGATGGTACAACTACCGAAAGGCAAGAAGGCAATTGGATGCAAATGGGTCTTCGCAAAGAAGGAAGGGTTTCCTGAAAAAGGAAACATTCGCTACAAGGCAAGATTGGTAGCCAAGGCCTACGCTCAGAGGGAGGGAATTGACTACAATGAGGTATTCTCTCCAGTTGTGAAGCATTCCTCCATTAGAATTTTGTTGGCCTTGGTAGCACAGTTGAATTTGGAGCTAGCTCAGCTTGATGTGAAGACTGCATTTTTGCATGGAGATTTGAAGGAGGAAATCTATATGTCTCAGCCAGTTGGATATGAAGTTGCTGGTAAAGAAGAATGGGTTTGCAAGTTGAACAAATCGCTATATGGACTGAAACAGTCACCTAGGCAGTGGTATAGGCGATTTGATAAGTTCATGGTGGGCCAAAAGTTCACCAGGAGTAAGTATGATCATTGTGTATATCTGCGAAAGCTACAAGATGGAACCTACATCTACCTACTCTTGTATGTTGATGATATGCTGATAGCATCGAAGAGCCAATCAGAAATAGAAAAGTTGAAGGCTCAGTTGAATCAAGAGTTTGAGATGAAGGATTTGGGAGAAGCCAAGAAGATTCTCGGCATGGAGATAAGCAGGGATAGACAGAGAGGCAAGCTTTGTTCGACTCAAAAGCAGTATTTGAGAAAAGTGCTACAAAGCTTTGAAATATGTGAAGATTCCAAACCTGTAAGCACTCCACTTGCCTCTCATTTGAAACTAAGCAACCAGTTATCTCCGAAGAATGATGCAGAGCGTGAGTATATGTCCAAAGTTCTATATGCTAATGCAATTGGTAGCTTGATGTATGCAATGGTGTGCACGAGACCTGATATCTCTCAAGCAGTTGGAGTGGTAAGCAGGTACATGCATGACCCTGGCAAAGGTCATTGCCAAGCTGTGAAATGGATTCTACGGTATATTCATAGTACTGTAGATGTTGGTTTAGTATTTGAGCAGGAAGATTCACTTGGTCAAAGTCTAGTCGGATATTGTGACTCAGACTATGCGGGAGATTTGGATAAGCGACGATCTACAAATGGCTACTTGTTCACATTAGCAAAGGCGCCAATTAGTTGGAAGTCTACCTTACAGTCAACGGTAGCTTTGTCGACAACAGAGGTAGAGTATATGGCAGTTATAGAAGCTATCAAGGAGGCTATTTGGCTTCAAGGATTGCTTGGAGATTTGGGAGTTGGTCATAGGAACATTACAGTGTACTGTGACAGTCAGAGTGCTATTCACTTAGCTAAGAATCAAGTCCTTTATGCAAGAACGAAGCACATTGATGTTCGCTATCATTTCGTACGGGAAATTCTTGAGGAAGGTGAGATACTTCTCATGAAGATATGCACTACGGAGAATCCTGCAGATATGATGACTAAGGTGGTGACAGCAGCCAAGTTTAAACATTGTTTAGACTTGGTCAATATCCTACACATTTGATTTGGCGCCAAGAGGCGCATTTGGAGGCAGCATTACATTTGTTGAGAAGATGGAATTTGGAAGGACTTCCAAATAATCCTAGGTGGAGATTTGTAGACTTTAAAGCTTATTTAAAAGTCCCTCACGAGTGGGTAACCAACGAGAAGATTCCAGAAGGCCCAAGATAGCTCTTGCGCCGTTGTGTGGGCCGCCGGCCCAAATAGGAGAATCCCACGGCGCACACAAGTTTAAAAGGGAAAGATATTTCTTGGACGGCAAGTATTCAAGATATCAAGATACAGCAAAGATATTCCGTAAATCTCGCTGAGCCGTGGATCTGCGCCGTCGGCGCAGATTCAATTTTGTTTTCTTTGATTTGCGGATCAAGTCGACTACTCAGGCCTATAAATAGAACTCGACTCTCTCATTGTAAATTGCTCAGTTTGCGCTTAGAATTGGGGAAACCCAAAATTTGTACTCTCTCTTCTCTTATAATAATATTGGCAGTGCTGTCCGGAGACGTAGGCATAATTGACTTGTGTGTTCTTTCTTTCTCCTTATTTACTTACTTGCTGTTTAATTACGGTATTTCTTTTCTTAGTTCGTCGATAATATTCAATACGTTTGGGTGAGATATTCTGTATTCTGCATATATCCCCGCTAACATAATTATATATATTTAGATTTTTATTTTTTGGTGGAATTCACACCAAAAACGTCTTGTGAACATTTCGACGTCAAAGGGTTTTCAAGAGTTATTGATTCATCATTCATCAGTCGTCGTGTTAATGTACAGAACAAAAAAATATTTAAAATACAAATATTTAGTATGATAATAGTAAATATTAGACATGTAAAATACATATATTTAGTATTCTCTATTAAATAACATCACATCTTATTTAAATTTTCATGCATGTTTATCCCTATTCATTTATATTTCTATACTAAAAAAATACTATTTTATAATACTGATAAATAATTAAATTATAATAATATAATAAAGAGTAATTTTAATATGATCATTTAAATTGATTTTATATTTTTTAATCCTTGAATTTATACTAAATTAATACTTTTTGATACTTGAATTTATACTGAATTTTTATTTTTAGTCCCTGAATTTAACTGAGTAATCAAATCATTGACAATTGCAATAATTCAAGAACTGAGTCAGATGTTTTGATTATTTAGGAACTAATTAGTTGACTTAATATAAATTTAGGATTAAATAGTAAGTTTTTTTAAAAAAATTATAAAAAAAGGTAAAATAAGAACTTTTATAAAAAAAATGCTCTTTCCAATCTCGTGATATAATATTACATAATTTTTGTGCTATTATTATATCACATTCTTTTTGCTCTAACATAATAATAGAGTGTTATCTTGAACGTCTATATATGAAGATATTATGATATTACTTAACGTCGACATATGAAAATATCATGACATTACTTGACGACGTCAGACATCCAAAATACTATAACATATAACATAATGAATTATAGAATCACAACCTACTAAATGACTCTTAGAGTGAATTGGAAAGGAAGATTAGGAATATATATATATATATAGGTAGATAGGTAGATAAAATGACTCCGCTACTAACTAATGCCCTGCCGTGGAAGGAACCACGATTTCCATTTCCATTTATAATACAATTATGAAGCTTTCCCCTCTTTGAATTTATGTAAACATACATTGCAAAATATTAGGTGTCAAGTCATCAAATCTCATATGTTATGGTTGCACTTAGATAGAGATTGCTCACTCAAATTTCTCTCTTCATCACTTTGTTAATTTATTTCATTGAAAAGTTTACTCACTCACTTAGAGTTAGAGATCAAGATTCAGTTGACAACGCAGATTAAGCATACAGAAAGGAAGTCAAGTTTCATTCTCACATAATACACATATAATATGGAGAGATAAAAAGTTTTAATTTGTGACTAAATCCTCTCTTTGATAATAATATCCAATTCTAATACCGGTAGTGTAAAGCAAGAAAATTTACTTAAGTATTTAGAATTATACTATGCAAAATTAGATCATAATAAAAAGAACGAAAATGAAAAATTAATCATTTGTGTTATAAAATATAAGAAATATGAATACTCAAAGAATAGAGAAAAGTAAGAGAGGAGAGTGGTTCTTATCATTCAACTCATCTCATTCACTTTACATCAACACCTAAAGCCTCTATTTATAGGCTAAAGGATCTATAAGGGAGATGTACCAACTTAATGTACATAATGAAGGGATAAGGTTATATTCATGTACATAGAGAAAGTAAAAAGAAAACTCAAACTTCTATGCATAGAGAATACCAAAAGACAAATGTGGATATTCACAAACATAATTATTTATAACACTCCCCCTTGAATATCCACAATTTATTGATACGCATTACATGCTGCCTCATTAAAAACCTTGCCACGAAAACCCAATGGGACAAAACCATGGCGAAGGAAAAAAGAGTACAGCGCGTATCTCCCCCTCATCATAACATCACTAAGGATCTTTTAATTTTCGCATTCAAATTTGATGAACCAATTTCTCAAATGTTGCAATTGGCAATGCCTCCATAAATAAATTTGCTAAATTATCACTTGAGCGAACTTGTTGAACTTCTATGTCGCCTTGCTTTTGATAGCACAAGTAAATCTGCTAAATTCTCTTTTAGCTGAAGTATACATGTCATATTATCTTCATACAATAAGCTTGACAGAGTTCCCTGCAAAAACAAATTACACATCTTCTGGATGTGTTGAATTAGTAGTCTCAACTAAACACATTTTTTATTTGCCTTATGCGCGCATTGTCTCTGAAGGTCAGATAATCAGCTAGCATCTACATCATAAAGTAATGATGAACTAAATCTATTTAAATAAAATAAACCTTTATCTTTAAAATATTTTTTCATTCCTTATCAATGTCATTGATTAAGGAAGAACTATATATCGCTAGCAAGTATACAGAAAACATTAATCCTCTTATAATATTAAGATATGGTACTACAAGACCAAAGAATTTCATCTTCATTTGAGGTTAATAGGATACTTTATCACTTCAAATGATTTATCTAACCATAATGGTTACACCATGTCCATGCACCTTATCCATGTGAAAGTATCTTAATACACTTTTTACATAATATGAGTAATAACCTCACTATTATAATATACTTACTTAATCAGTAAGATGAGACAAAATTTTTTCTTTGCAGAATCTTTCTTGCAAAACTATCAATATTGTACTATG
>QANZ01000295.1:72275-157936 GCA_003254925.1 Chamaecrista fasciculata | reverse complement strand
TTTTAATTTCTTCCGCTGCGCTCCCTCTGTGATTTCCCAACAGTTCTCGCCCTACCCTGTGGGCCTATGGCGTGCTGGGCCCAAAGGCATCTTCTGCCAATTGGGCCTCCTAATTATTGGGCCTATTATCACTAGTCCCAACAAAAGAAGTGAAGCTCTGTCCCCATGAGATGTGTCCCCACGAGTGGATGACAGATACAACGTTTTTCGTTGGTTTGTTTTGAGGCGCTTTTGTCCTTCCATTCCTGGTGCTTGGGCGCTTATCCTGATCTGGATTGATTCAAGATGTGCTTTGCACTGCCTGTGCATCTTTGTTGCTTGGGCGCTCACGCGCCTTGATCTCCTTAGCGGCGTCGTGCCATTTGCGCGTTCTTGCCTGCCTAAAGGCTTCCTGGCCCGATTATGCATTTGCCATGAACTTTGTCATTTGGACACAGTCAAATATTTGGCCTATTACCACTAGTCCCTTTGAAATAAGTGAAATTTTGTCCCCACGAGAGGAGTCTCGCTTAACGACGTTGTCGTTCGCTTATGATTTCTTGATGACGCCATTGGCGTCCTCTCTCCGTTTGGAGGATTTTCACGTTACTAGTCTCATGGCTTGCGGCGTCCATGATTTTGGTGCGTTTGCTGGGGAAGTTTGAGACTTAGTTTCCATTCGAATCTCCTGAAGACCTTGGCGGTCTTTGTGTCAGGTCGCCATGCTTTCCACGAAGTCGCTGGGACTTAATTGTGAGGGCGATGGCCCATAGTCGTGGGTAAGGACGCAATGCCTTCCACGAGGGTGCTGGGACCCAAAGTTGATGTTTGATACATGCGCATGTTTTTGTGGCTAGCCTCCCAAGGGTCCGCTTGGGGTGTGAGTGCCATACTCACTGGACGTCAGGGCGTCCTAAAACCAAGGGAGGATCGGTCCGCTTGGGGTGTGGGTGCCACACCCACTGGACGTCAGGGCGTGCTAGAATCGCTAAGGGCGTCCCTTTTGAGCGATTTTAGCCTCATTGGGCTTTGGTCATGGACCGGTTGGGCGTCAGGGCCCTTGCCGCTTGGCGGCCTTGTACTGGAGATGGCGTCAGCGCCTTGTTTTGCCTTGTGATTGTAGATTTTTGCCTAATTAGGCTCGGTGTGTGTCAGGCGCCTGAATCGGCGTGACTTTTGTTTTCCTCGCTGTGAATGTGTATGTTGTTTGGATCGAGTCCATTAGCTTTCCATGTCCATAATTTATCTGAGGCTTTGTCGCCGATTTTGGCTAGACATCTGTCTAATATAATTTAAGCATAAACTGTTAGTTTAATGAATCCAACAACAAAATTGAGAATAATAATTAATGCTTGCAGCAAAACTTTTTACAATATTATTTATTAGTGCTTCCTTGAGCATTTTCACGATTCGATCGCTATGTTTATTTGCACACTAAGGTGCTGCCTCGCGATGGGCACGCTTCGAGCATTTTGCGTATCATACGCTAAGTTTTGACTAGTCATCCAAGGGAGGGTCGGTCCGCATGGTAGTGAGTGCCATACTCACAAGGCTCCTTCGAGGGCCTTTTCGCTGCTGTTCCGAGGGCGTCCCCTCGAGCAGCGCTAACTTTATTAATTGTTGAAAGGAAGAATCCAGGCGTTTGCCCCACCCTATTGAATTTCTGTAAAGTTCAAAACACAAAAATTATCAGTCATTTATATGCTCAGTCATTTTTACGGTGGCGCCCATATCCATAGCGACGCCTCGCGCACTGTGGCGCTTATGCTTACGACAACGCCCACACTTACGGTGACATCGGTGTAAGGATTTCCAAGTGCTGAGAAGTGCCTGAATTCTTAAATAAAGAAGCTGATGAGTCATCACATGATATTAATACCAAGACAGTGCTTGTTAGCATATATGAGAAAGACTAAAACAATATTGTTTAGCTATGCCTTGCCTTTTGAAAAATGGTAGTGAAACCAAGCATTCGATGCGCATTATTATTCAAACAAGTCCAATCCACATGAAATTGAGCCAAGGGCCACAAAGGATTTTATATATCCGTTAAAAAATTCGAAAATGAAAGTATCATGATACCTGACAGTAATAGTGGTATAATGAAGTTGGAGCAAAATCCTTGCTCTTAGTGTAGTTCCTTATCAAGGTTACCCCTGTCTTTAAGAAATGTAATTCAAACGCTCTTGAGGCATGGGCAAGGCGTTAGCAACAACATTGTAAAAGTTGTGCCTAGTAAATTAAAGATTACTTAATCATAACAAGAGATATATCCTGGCATCATGAATCATGATTGGACGTTGGACATGTACTATGCCATTTTTTTTTTTAAAATCAGCACGACTTTGTGATATATCCACAATATTCAATTTGGAAGAGTATTATATGAAGCAACGATTTCTAATGAAAAATTCCAAAAAGAGAACTCCAGAATTTTGCCATGTTACAGATAACTTTATTCCACTTGTTGAGCAAAGGGAGTCACCCTTCATGCTGCATTATAAATCAAGATAGATGCAATAGAAGCAAAAAATAAAGGGTCACCCATACTAAGCTTTCACAAATCAGGTATATAAATGTGTGTAGGGCCCAATGATCCATTAGTGTAAGAAGTAACACGATGGCAGGCTCAACCCATAAACCTTGGGATTTATTTGCCGAATATGGCCACCTTATTTTTACAAACAAACAAACAAATAGTTGCAAGGATAAAAATCCATTGAAGCATGCATATACATCATTAAACTTTACCATATAGAAGGAAGAGTGACATAGCATAACATGCTGTTTAAATTGAGAAAATTAGGGAGAGACTGTGAATTTCAAGTTTAAAAGAAAGCTAGCATGGCTAATCCATCCCATTGGGGCACCATCCCTAAAGATTAATATCTGTGTAACATGCTTTGATATGGGCATAACCAAAGTTCAGCTTTGCAGACAGAGGTTTCTCAATTCGAATGGATTAATATGTCATATGCATTGTGATTGCGTAGATCATAACAAATAAATATCAGGTTATGTTTCAGACTCCCAACATGATATAATCTCAAACAGATAAGTTAGTAGGCCGACTTATCTGATAGCGCCATTAACGCTACAATGGAGGAGGTGGGAGGAGCAAGTTGTCCACATCAGCGCAGCGCCGCCCATGTTTTAGGCAGTGCTCGTGCTCTTGGCGCCACTTTTGCTTATGATGGCGCCCAGGCTTACGGTAGCGCCCTTTGTTTACGGCGACATTCATGCTTTCATCGGTGTCACTGCTTATGCAGCGCCTAAACTTGGTCAAAAAGTACCTCCAAAAATAAACTGATTAGATACAAATTTTCCATGGATAAACTGAAATATGGTTCACATGCATATAACTTGCTTCCTTAATCATGGTGTGATCAGTCAAATAAAGTAATTTAATTTCCTTGATTCACCCATTGGTGCCAGAATCCATTTTGACGGGGGATTAAATTAGAGTGACAATGACCCATATTGCAACACCAAGCGCTTAGACCGTTTGAAAGTCATCGAGTGAAGTTCAAAAATTCCAAGCCATTATGCATAAATTCAGCAAAAAAAATCATTGATTAATTAGCTCAATTCGCCATCAGATGTTCTATTTGGCTAGTTTAAACTCAGTTCATGATTAGATATACTTAGCCTAATCTTAGTAAAACATGAAACAGCAACTGATCAGACATATTTCCAGAAAAATGTTAAAGATAAAAATTGGAAGAGGTTACCCGATTATCGGCGTTTTCCAAATCGCGAGCAAGAACATTAAACGGCGGACCCTCCAACTTGTGGAACGGCGGCGGGACTTCCAAATCGTGGAACAGCGGCGGAGTTCGCGAACAGCGGCGGAGTCTCCGAATCGTGGAACAGCGACGGAGTCCGCCGCGTTCGTCGGAGAGAAAAAGACCGGCGATAGCAGCGATGGCGGACGAGTGGCGGAGAAAACAGAGTCGGGGAGAGCTCCGTGAGAAGGAAGCATGGAGAGAGCTTCTTCCTCGGCGGTTCCTTTACAGCGGAGAACGGCGGTGGTCCTCCAGATCCGGCCGGCGACAGTGTCTGCGACGATCAACGGCTGAGTCGTGTTCGGCGGCGGCAGCAGCGGTGAACGAATCGGAGAAAAAAGCTCCGTGGAGACGAATCTGTGTGCAGCGTCACGTGCGCCGTTTCTCCAGAGCTGACCGGCGATGGAGTCTGCGGCGTTCGGTGGCGGGACCGTGGCGGAAGCGACGGACGATGAGGGGGAGGAGCTCCGTCGTCGGCGTCGTGCTTTGAAGGCTATGGCTGTGCCTTTGTGCGAATTTGGAGATGGTTTTTTCCTGCGAAATATCTCTTCTCCAGCTTTTTTTTTTATTTTTTGTTAATAAATAATAATAACAAACTTGATAATTATAATAATAATAATAATGATGCTAGATAAATTCATAGCAAAGGCCAGAGTTATTATTTACTCCCTAGATCGAATAATTTCTCCATCTTTTCCCTGCTCAAAATTTTTAGAGGAACAAAGCTTTTGATTTGTTCCCCACAGACGGCGCCAGTGATGAACCAGGATTTGGCCAGGGGTCTTTTCCCAGTTCGCTGCAAGATTTTCCTGCAAGACAATGAACCACAGGGGGGCTCCCCTGTGATTCACCTCCGAAGCTTAAGTTAGTAAGAGTTTGAGCACAGTAATCGAGGTGGAATAGCTAGAGTGCGTACCTCTTTTCAGTGTGAGGGGCTTGCCTTTTATACTGGTAGAGGATGATCTGATGAGATCTTTCCATATCTGGTTGAATAACCGATTGTAATCTTAACTGATTGTAATCAGGGGAATGCTGATTGACCTCTAATTGATTCCTGATTGATATGGTAATGTTTCCTTATTCCTTGCGTCCTTATGCTCTGTGGGCGCCCATGCCCTTTATGGTTATGGGCGTCCTTGCTCTAGCAGGGTTAAGGGCGTTCTCGCCCTACCCTGTGGGCCTATGGCGTGCTGGGCCCAAAGGCATCTTCTGCCAATTGGGCCTCCTAATTATTGGGCCTATTATCACTAGATGCTGGACTGTCAGTTCAGCGATTATGGGCAGTTAAATTCGATCCAATCTAGTTCAACTATTAGTTTGGTGTTTTAGGTCTGACAAACTCGCTCTATTGTCTGATTCATGGTTGGACTGGTCGGGCCATCCGGTCTGATCCAAACAACATTGATTTAGATTTATTTCAATTAATTATTTAATTTTTTTATTTAAGTATTTATTTTTCTTATTTATTATTATAAATAATAGGGTAAATTACACTTTGGTACCCTGTGGTTTGACCCTATTTCACTTTGGTACCCTGTGGTTTGAAACTTGACACTTTGGTACCCTGTGGTATTCTCCATTAACACTTTGGTACCCTTTGGAGCTATTTTATAATTTTAACCATAATAAAGTTTACAAAAATTACATATTGACCCCAAAAAAATTTTAAATTTTTCATTTTAGTCCCTATATAATATGTATCTAGGGACCTATTTGTAATTTTTTGAAAATTTTTTGGGGTCATTATGTAATTTTTGCAAAATTTGTTATGGTTAAAATTACAAAATAGCTCCAAAGGGTACCAAAGTGTTAATGGAGAATACCACAGGGTACCAAAGTGTCAAGTTTCAAACCACAGGGTACCAAAGTGAAATAAGGTCAAACCACAGGATACCAAAGTGTAATTTACCCTAAATAATATGATCATTATAATAAAATATAGAAAAATGATAGTTTTTAATTAACCTTTTGATTTTCTCTTATCGTTTCTCTCTTTTTCTTTTTTCCTTGATGTTTGACTCTTATTTTATCCTCATGTTGCTCTATTGTTCTTTCTCTCACCTTCTCGTGGCCATGGTCTTGGCAACATTTATCTAATATCATCAGTGTTTAGTCCACAAACTCAACCTCTCCATTACATGACCCCTGAGTCAAGGTGTTCAAGCTTTCCATTAGCCTCTCCTCAATCCATCTCTTTGGTTTGTCTTCTTCCATTATTGCTAACACTGTAAAATGATTAGCCGAAATATAAACAAGTCCAAGTAGGCTAACCTGTTTATAAATGGTCTTATTTTTTTATGCCCAAACTTGTGACATCCCCGATTTTAGTACAATTTTTTTTTTTGAAAATACCTGCATTTCATATAAAACCCAACACTGGAAATCAATAAACACTAGTTTATACATATGACATCAAGTTATTAAACAATACAAGAGGCTCTGCTTGAGTGTCTCCACGTAGGATTGAATACAAAATAATACATGTTAGTGCATTAACCAGTATATTACAAAGAATCAACAATTAAAGGGGTAGGAGCAATACCATTCAAAGAGCAACCCTCTAAACTTCACAAGCCAGCTACACCTACAATCATGCAACATAAAAAGGGTAGGAGTGAGGATTGGAAATTCTCAATATGATTCCAAAACCCCACTTACCACGAATCCCCCAACATATAGCCCCTCTCACAACTCAGTTTCACAAATAGGCGTCAGACAATCAAATAGACATGTAGAGGTAACCAACTCAGTTTCACAAAAAGTGCTCAATTAGAGTAGATAGCCCACAATAAACACAACAAGGGATAATCCATCCCATAGACTCATAATACAACCATTATATGCAAATAAGACTCTACACCACGAATACCAACCTGTACACTTGCCACCAAGGGCTAAAACAATGTAAATATGCATTCTCCATGCTCTGATGACACACAATAATCATACGTGTCTCATACTAGAGTCACAACCCAATAAGTCACCATCTCTCAAGGCAATGGGTCCAATAATGCATAATACATGAATATGTACCCCAATGCGCCACATATTAGTGAAGCACCCTGGAAAAATTTGAAAAAATCCTACTCCCAATTTTACTTTTCATTTTATCACACTTCAACTCTCAATTTTTACATCACAAATCACCAAATCCCAATTGTTTATTGCTTGTTCTCCCACTCGTAGCTTCTTCCTTTTAAAAAGACTTCATCTTGTAGGTTTTTTGTTGGTGCATCCTTTTCCCAAGTCATTTTGTGTGCAGTGTCTCTTTCAGAAAGTCAGGTGCTTCTAATCCTAATAATTCTATTTTATGAGAAAATCACATTCAAACCCTAACTTTCTTTCTTATTTGCAAACTTCTTATTCAAACCTAAATGTTTTGTCGTGGTGAACTCATGTTCAAACTTCACTATGCCAAGAACTCCAACAACAAGAATGATACATTTAATTGCAAAGTGGTTTACCTCATCCAAGTCAGTCTTCACGAGTGTCGGTGCAATTGCTAATAGTGAGTAAAGATGGAAATAAAACGCATTTGTTATTTTCCAGCAATATAAAGTTGTAATAGTAATAGTTCATCGTTTTATTTTTTTTCTCTTTTTAACATTGTTGTTGAGAAAAATAAGTGGTTGGAAATAGAAAATCTTGAACCCTGTTAGGCTAGTTTTATTGGTTGCACATAAATTTGGAGATACTAGTGCTGAAATTTATTTTCACTTACTTTAATTCTTCTTATGGGCCTTACTTTGTTTTTCTTATTGTCGCATATTCATTTCAGTCAAAATTCTTCTGTTTATCTTCATTACTAGAATCACAACTATGTTTCAATGCGTAATTCTAGTTTTGTTGTCTTCCTCTTGTGTTTTTATGTTATTTGTTAATGTAGTCTAATAAGGACGAACCTTACTCTAATGGACCTATGTAAAAAAATTATTGTACCAATAATGCTCAGCAGTAATTATTGTAACTACTACAACAATTGAAGTAAAAAACATAATAATTTTCCACAATAACTATTAAGGATGTGTCATTTTCAAAGTTCTAGTGTAATTTAGATCATACTATGGGTCAGTGAGTTAGAGTTAAATTTGTAGTGAAACTTGGTTGCGAAACTATATACGTTGATCAAGTGGCATAGCTTCATAAAGATTGGTTTAGATTTGCTCCTTAATCAGATTATCTCCCTACAAATGAAATCCATTTTAGTATTATTAAAAAGATTTTGCTTTTACTTTTTTTTTTTGTGGTCAAAGTGCAAAAATGGTCCCATATTTTTTTGCTCATTTTCCACTTTTGGCCTCATATCTTTACAAAAGGTCCTAATTTTGTCCTATATCTTTTGGTCAAGTTGAATGATTAGTCTCATATCTTTGCAAAAGGATCAATCCTTAGTTGATAATTTTGCAAAGATATGTGACCACTTTTGCACATGACAAGATATAAGACCAATATTGCAATTGACCCAAAGATATGAGACCAAATTTTGCTACAAAAAAAGGTATGGGACCAAATCGGAATCTGATCAAAAGATATGGGACCAAATTGGAAACTGAACAAAAGATATGAGACCAAATTTGAACTTTGTCTTTTATTTTTAATTATTTTAGGGCATCAATTAAAATTTTCTATATAAAAGTAATAGTTTATTATTACTGGTACAGTAAAAGTTGAATGCTTTCTACTACAAGAAAACACAAATTTGGGACATAATGTTTCACATCACAAATCTACCAGAAGTCTGGTAGAATTTAATTATAAAATTTTCCCTCAACAAAATCGTAAGTGTAACTCATTTTGTGATGAAATTTAGTGTCCAATCTGTTCTGCAACAAAAACATGTAGCACCTTGTAAAATCTTGAAAAGCCCTACTCCCCCGTTTTATTTTTCGATTTCTCACTCTTCAACTCAATTTTTTATCCCTTATCACCAAATCTTTATTGCCAATTCTCCTACTTGCAGCTTCTTCTTTCTAAGAAAAACTCCATCTTGTATGTTGTTTATTGGCACATCCTTTTCCCAAGTTGTTAGGCGTGCAATGTCTCTTTCGATAAGTTAGGTGTTTCTAATCCTAACTCTATTTTTTTTAGAAAATCACAATGAAACCCTAACTTTCATTCTTATTTGCAAACTTCGTATTCATACCTAAAGGTTTTGCCGTTGTGAACTCTTGTTCATACTTCACAAAGCCAATAACTCAAACTACAAAAATGACACATTTAATCGCTAAGAGGTTTACCTCATCCAGCAATATGCGTCGATGTGCAATTGCTAATAGTGAGTGAAGAAGGAAATGAAATACGTTATCTTATTTTTCCTGGATATATATAGTTTTAATAGTAATTATTCATTGGTTTTTTTACTTTCCTACTTTATATGCATAATTCTAGTTTTGAAAACTTGCTCATGTGTTTTTTTTTCTATATTATATGTTATTGTAGTCAAATGACAAGGGATGTCCTACGAAACCTTACTCTAATGGACCTAACTGAAAAAACCCCAATTTATATTGTAACAATAATGTGTAACTATAATTATTGTAACTATTATAGTAATTGAAGTGAAAACACAATAACTTTCCACAACAACCATTAATGATGTGTTGTTTTTAGAGTTGTAATGTAATTTAGATCATGCTATGAGTCATTTAGTTAGAGTTCAATTTGAAGTGCAATTTGGCTTTGAAACTATATATGTTGATGACTTTATGGATGTTTATTACTATGCTGAGTTTGATTGTGAAACTTAATGAATGTTAATGACTTTATGGATGTCCATGAAAGGTATTCAATTTGTTTCTTTCTTTTCAAAGTTTGTTCATTTCTAATAGTCATTTTTTTATAGTCAACTCTTCACTGTTTAGTTCATTGGTCTTGTAACAAAATCAAACACAAAAATATTGACAAATATTTTCGCTACAAAAGTCATTACTTAGATTAATTTCTTAAGGTAAAAAGGTGACAATATCTGCCATACATTTCATTACAAAGGTTTTACACAATAATCAACATAAACAACATATGAGATCCTAACAATCATTGAGTGACAACAGTACTCTCCCTCATTTTGTACTTGTTCACTACTTCCCTCGACTTCATTATAGTTTCCTTTGCCTTAAACTCTCTAATCTCATGTTCCAACTTTTAATTTTTTTCTCTTGAACCTTTTGAGTAACTTCTTGACCACGTTGGCATGTAGGACGATCACCCCATTCAATATATGAACAATTATAAGGCTGCAAACAATGAAATGTAACTTGTCATTATCTTTTGATGGAAATATACCACAAGGCACAAATGTAATAATAAAGCAAATGGACCAAACCATGAGGACCTTTTATGTAATTTACCCTTAAAAAAATAAATTTTACAAAACATGAAAAAATTATTAAGCTATAGATAGAATTATGATGAGTCATAAGTAACTTTGTCTCCATATGGGAAAATATCAATATTGTTTTAAAAAATATCAATATTTTTTAAAAAATATCAATAAATGCTTTAGTTACTAAGTGAAATGGGCAAAACGAGTATGCTTAAATCCAATTTCTAGATATCATTAATGACCACAAGAAATATGGGAAATCTACAATGAGACAAAAATTTTGTATTCATAACGCAAAAAGTCTTGGACAAATACGTATAGATTAAAATTTTTTTAATCTGGATTAGGATCAACCCTCCATATATAAAAGCTTTCCAATACATATGTCTAACTACATATTCAATACAAATGCAACAAACTCTTTGACCACGAAATGAATTAGTTGATGTTGAGGATGAATGTAAAACACTTTCCTTGATTTCATTTAGCCAAGAGAGACTGAAAAATAAAGGATGAAGAGATGGAGTGGATTGGAGAGTAGATTTAAAATTGGAAAGTAGAATGTAAAGTGGGAAGAGTGGAGAAATTGAAAAAATTGGGGATATTCAAGTCTTCAATGGCTAATTTGATAAATATATGAGCAAAAATTTGATGAAAAAAACTAGAAAAGTGATTTACTTGTGCAACTTGTCATTATCTTTGTTAGAAATAAACCACATGGCACCAATGTAATAATAAAGAAAATGGGCCAAACCACGATGACCCTATATGTAATTTACCCTTAAAAAATAAATATTACAAAGTATATAAAAAATATTAAGCTATAAATATAAAGGCTAAATTGCATAAACACCCCCTGAATTTTAGTAATTAAGGGGCACATAACACCCCTGAGTTTTAAAACTCAACATAGACACCCTCTAAGTTTTTAGCTTTGCTCACTAATACTCTTTCTTTCAATGTTGTGTTAATTTTTTTTTCTATTAAATGCTACATCAGATTTTTTAAGTAAGGGTTTTTAAGTAATTTTACTCTAAATTCTAACTATTCCTTAACCCATCACAAATTTGATCCACCCTTCTCAAACCCGATAACGCATAGAGAGAGAAAAATTGTAGAGTGAAAGAGACGTCTAGATGCAAGAAGAAGAAGAATGAGGAATCAAATAGGATAAATGGGGATATGAGGTGAGGATCTCCTTTCACACCTACATTTCAGCCATTAACACTTTCTATCATCAAGTCTGATTCTTCTAATTGCATTTGCAAATAAGTTAAAAGAAGAATTACGATTTGTACACATTAGTAAAAAAAAAAAAAAGGCACTAACACTACAAACCAATATTTCTGGTTCACTGCATATCACTCCCAAAATCATCCCTTCCATTCCATTAAAAGTTCAAACCAAAGGAAGATGTCTAACTTTCTTATATCATTCGAGCCATGATGACGACATCGCCGATTTTGTTTCTGATCTTTCTTCTCCACATCGCGACGGTGGTTTCCACTGATCATTGGCTAGGATTTTACCGGAACACGTGTCCTGATGTTAAATCGATAGTCCAAGACGTGATGAAGAAAGCCCTTGCCAGAGAGCCCTAAAGTGTCGCCTCTGTAATTTTTCTCTCTCTCTCTCTGTGCATTATCAAGTTTGAGAAGGGTGGGTCAAATTTGTGATGGGTTAACGAATAGCTAGAATTTAGAGTAAAATTATTGAAAAACTCTTATTTAAAAAATTTGATGTGGCAGTTAACGGAAAAAAAAATTAATAGAACATTGACAGAAGGATCTTAATGAGCAAAGCTAAAAACTTAGAGGGTGTCTATGTTGAGTTTTAAAACTCATGGGTGTTATGTGCCCCTTACCTAAAACTCATGGGGTGTTTATGCAATTTAGCCTAAATATAATTATGATGAGTCATAAGTAGCTTTGTCTTCATATGACAGTGTAATAGTTAATGCTCATAATAAATATCAATAAATGCTTTACTTACTAAGTGAATTATTGTCACGACCCCCTCCGAGGGAGCACGTGACCGGCACGAACATGGGCTATCCCCATGCCGTAAGCCTACCCACAATTAATCAATATCAAAAACATCAACCTGATAATTTGTAATATACATATATTCATAACATCATCATTCACATTCATATTTTTTTCCATCAATCAATTTAGAGCATCATCTACTGATGGAAACATTATCTCATAACATTAAATAGAAATACAATCCTACACAATAAATAGACACAACCCCGAATCCTCTCCCTAAGTGCTAGTGGAGCTGACAATCTAGAGTTCAATATCTCTACACAAGAAGACGAAATACCCACACGAACAATGACGCGGGCTTTTGACCGACTCTCTCTCAGAGCAGAAGTAACAACTCGTTCTAGACCTGTATCTGAAAAATGTTAAAACAAAGGGGTGAGTCGAAACTCAGTGAGCGGCTAACCCATTACAGTCGTGGTGTAGGGTACCACCACGTAGGGAGAGGGGTCACAAACCAAATCAACAGTCGTCAACAAGGAATAATTTACTATAACACTCATTTAACTAAATAATCCAACTTAGTACAATAACCTAATCATGTACCATAATAACAAGACAACCAACAACTCAACCATGGAAAAACTGGTAAACTTTGAAAAGAATTTAAAATACAAGAGCAATCTTGAATTCAAGAAAATTGTATGAATTTAAGAGGTCATAAGGAAATATGCTTTGAGAATTCATTTGGAAGAAAATAAAGTTTAGTAGAGGTGACAAAAGGTTCATGTTCTCTTAAAATAAAGTTCGAGAATAGAAAACCAATTATAAAATCATCCTTTGAAAAAAATATTTAAATCACTCAAAAACTCATAATTCAGAAGGCTTTAATAAATACATTCTTTGAAACCATGACACAAAAATAGAATTCATGTGGGAAATGAAAATTGAGTAAAACCATCTTCATGTTGAAAATATAAATTTCCTTCCTTTCAAACGTTTAGAGACACTAAGAATTAAGCTTTGAAATGTTGTATTAACAAAAGTAATCTTGTAAGAAAAATGGTTTCATAGAAACACCATTTGGAAATGCAATCCCCTTTGTTCAAAGTGAAGGTTTGTACTAAAGGTTCATTCCCGTAGTATATATATAACAAACAGTAATATTCAAATGAAATCATTCCAGTATCATCGATATTGGTAACCAGTAGCATACAATCATCAATTCATAACCAAGTCAATATAACAAATATCACCTATTGGCTGGGCGTTACGTATCGCCGTCCCCAGTTCTCATATTTTTGTTTCATTTTCCGCGCCTGGGCGTTACGTATCGCCGTCCCCAGGGCTTCTCATATCCATAACCATCTTCATTTCTATTTCCCTATCCACTGGGCGTTACGTATCGCCGTCCCCAGGGATTTCCCATTTCCATATCTGTTTTTCTTTCCCACTTGGGCGTTACGTATCGCCATCCCCAAGGGGTTTTTCATATCCATATCAACCTGGGCGTTACATATGGCCGTCCCCAAGGGTTTCTCTTGTCCATCACCACTCAAAGAACCATACACAAACACAAACACATCACAACCACAACCACAACCACAATTCAATTTAAACAAACCACACATCAGACTAAGAAATGAATTCTATAATCAATCACAAACACCAACACAAACACAAGCATAAGCACAAGTACAAGCACAACCATATTCAGTCAACTCACGATATACAACACTCAAATAAAATATTAAATACAATCACCAACATCAATAAACATTTTAAGTAAACAAATAAGTTACTCAATTTTATCAAAACTCAGCTGGGCGTTACGTATCGCCGTCCCCAGCACTCACATTCTCATTTCCAATTCCAACCTGGGCGTTACGTATCGCCGTCCCCAGGGATTTTCCATTTCCATATTCGCTTCCTTTCCTCTTGGGCGTTACGTATCGCCGTCCCCAAGAGGTTCCGCTCATGCATGAGGGCCATTTCCACAAAAAAAAAAACACATACAAACACAACACGATACAACACGAGAACAATCAACTCAACCAAATCAGAACATACAACATACCAGGAACGAAATAAATATTTAGTTCATGATCCATACACATCATAAATGGACAAACAAATTAGCAACCATAACCAAACTATTATCATCAACACAGTTTCTCAGTACAGTTCAATTAGTGTAGCATACAGCATCATCAATAGACAAGCATCCCTCAAGCGGGGCTGGGATAAGATAGCCACTCACCTCGATCCGAAGGATATATAACTACACCTTTTTGCTTTCCAACCAACGGCCAATGTAGGCAAATCTATAAACACATTCACAACAATGATTCAATCACACAATTCAAGAATTGACTTTCAAATGACCCGAAGGTCTAACTCTTCACAAAAGCTAATATCCTTACTCTAGTTACAAGACCTCACCCAAAGAACTTATCATATCCATACCCACACCCACCTAGGATACTTGACAAGTCTAAACTAAGAACCTAACAAAAGAGACTTGGGTAATTCATTTGGGAGCTTTAACTTGTATTTTGAAACTCATTTTCTCAAGACTAGGTCATAATCCAAAATTTTAATATCAAGAGCATGCATAATTGACTACCTTAAAACTTTCTTCAAACTTCTCATTCCTTACAATTCACTAATCAAATCACAAGTTCTAGATGCAAGTATTTGGGTCATTAAAAGAACTTCATTTCAACAAGTCCAACATTAACCTTGGTAAATTTTGCAAACTTGTCACTATCATCTACCAAGTTAGAAACTCACATTTTGACTTCTACTTGTTAAATTCAAGATTCTTGTTTTAAAACTCTCTATAATTCCCAAGAATCCCATTCAGTTCATCAGAATCATCAAAATCACCAAAGTCAACACTAGGGACCAAATTGCAACTTTAAAGTTATGAGCATGAACACCAAGTTTCAAAATACACTTTCAAAATTCACATCAATGCATTAGAATCCATTTTTATCATCCAATAAGCTCATCCAAACCAACAATTTCAAGAAAACTCAAGAAATTTGTCAAAAACCCCAATTCAAGTTTTGCCCTAAACCTATCGGGTCTCTAAAACAATGAGGCAGAGGTCAATCACCAAACCAACGTGTTAGGATGTTAAAGTGCACAAAAATTTGTGATTTCTAGTAGGAAATTTCGAAAGAAAAACAACACTTAAGAAAATCACACCAAATTGATGGAAACATGAAAAATACGCACCACTTGGAGAAAGGGGAAGTGGCGGGTGACGGTGGGGCTGCTGCTGTCGTCGCCTGCGAGGAAAGGTGGCGGCGCGACGTTCTGTACCGGTGGCAGAGGTGGCTATCAGTTCGAGTGGAAGGAGAAGAGGAATGGAGGAGACGAAGTGAGAAAGAAAATGAAGAAGAAGGAAGTCGTGTTTGGGGTTTCATGTGTTGGTGGGGCCATTTTCGAATTTTAGAAAGCTGGGGGGTTTATTTGCTATTTAAATGCAGGGTCAGAAGAATAAGAAATTATGAAAATGCCCAAAATCTTTTAAGACTATTTCAAAAGGGTCCAAAAATGTGAAATTTTTTGAAATAGAATTTTTTTTGACAAAACTTATATTGTTGATTTCGTCTCGAAGAGTAGATTCCAAATATATAATTTATTTTTTTAAAACTCTATCTCTAACATATCCCGTTTCTTACTCGAATGTGATCTATTGCAATGTCAAAATAAAAAGTCAGATCAAGTTTTAATCTTCATTTGCTCCCAAATTTTTACCACTAGCCAAATAAAATATGGAGATATCAAGTATGACAATTTACATCCTAAACTACGGGGTTTGCTAATTTCTAAAAATTCTAAACTAAAACTTCTAATATTGGCCCGAAACTAGCTCAAAATCTAATTTTAATTCTAGAAACCACTAATTTCTATTTCTAAACCCCTAAAAGTAAAGTCTAAAATTCTAGGATCTCACAATTACATTGGGCTACATGAGTCTATTGAAATCCAATTTCTGGATTCCATTAATGAGCAAAAAAAAGATGGGAAACCTGCAATGAGACAAAAAAATTTGTATTCATAAGGCAAAAGTCTTGGACGAATACGTATATATTTAAAGTATTTTTAATGTGGATTAGGATCAATCCTATACATATTTCTTTGTTTTCAAAGTATAAAAATACATTTTCACTTTTTTTTGGACTTCAAAACTAATTTTATTAATTTTTCTTTTAAAAAATTGTTCTAAAAACTTAAGCCATATGACAAGTTTTTTAAAGGAAATATTATTTTTTTTTCTAGGAACGGAAAAATAAAAAACCCCAATTTTCCAAATTCAAAAAATAAACACTGTAGAAAAATATAATTGAACTTCTCAGCACGAAGGAATGAGGGAATAAACCAGAAAAAAGAAAGAATACCAAATTAAATTTAATCCACATAAGATCAAGCCAATTGTAAAATTGTCTTGGTTGTAGTTATTTACAAAAACAAATATTTATCGTCATTACTTTCTACTTTTTGATGTGTGATTGAGTGAAGAACTAAAGATTAAACAATAATATGTAGAGACTATTTTACTAAAGTTTGTTGATTTAGAGAATTCAAGTATAAGAACATAGGGGGTGAACATAGTACATAATAGAATATAAAATATCTTTTTGTTGTTACAAATGAATATTGTGCTATTAGTTGTTCGCTAACTTTATCAACGTCGTCTAAATAGAAATATCATACCAACAAGCTAGCAGAATACATATTTCATTAAAATATGCATCTTATCATAAGAATGAAATATTGATTGATATATATTTATTTACCTTTGGTGATCCATTGATTTTATATAGATAAGTGGGCTCTAAGCCTCATCAATGAAACCTCTTGGTCCTCTAGATCTTCTTCATCTTCAAAGGTTTTCTCAAATCTCATTGTTTCCTTAAAGAATGTGAAGAATAACTTGTTGTATCACGAGCACAAGAGAAAGATATATATACCCACTCATGTAGACAAGTCAATAAATTTAGGTTTGAGTCTTTAAATAGCGACATTAAATTAAACAATGACTTCTTATTAATCAATGACTTTAAACTAAACAATGACAATAGTTCATTTAACTTTATGTGTATTATTGTTCTGACTATATGTGTTTGTTTTCTATTTACTGTTTCTATATTGTAAATCATATCAAAATATCTTATTTCTTGTAATGTATGAAATTTTTGTTGTTGTAATCCATAATCAAATTAGTTATGAAGCAAGGACACTTGATTTTAAAGTCGTGTCATCGTGTCAAACACGTGTCCTTGTCGAACACCCGTACAACACCAGTACGACACATATTCATAAGATTCAGAATGAATAAATATATTATTTTTGTTACTTTAACATGACAAACAATGAAAAATAGTGACACATATAACATATATTATGAATAAATATTATAATTTTTAGAGTTGTCATCAAAATTTATGAATTTTTAATTATATATATATAAGTATATATCGTGTCGTGTCATGTAATTTTAAAAACTTAACGTGTCTGTGTCAGTGTCCATCCTTTATAGCAAATTAGCAATGGAAATGATCCCTCGCTTTGATGAAATTAATCCTAACATATATGTGTATAGTTTAGCAATGAATTTTGGTGACACCTAAATTTCCTTTGATGATTTTTTTTTTCTAATTTTATATGTGACTAAATTTAATAAAAAAATAATGTTTTTGACAATCAACATGTTATGTTGTTAATTAAAAATAGGGTAAAATACAGGAAAGGTACCTGTGGTTTGGCCTAATCTCACTTTTATGACGTGTGGTTTCAAAAGTTGCACATTAGGTACCTGTGTGTTTCGCCGTTAAACAGAAGCAGTACTTGTGTAATTTTCCGTTAAATTTTTGACGGAAAAAGTAGTACTTGTGGTTTCAAAAGTTGCACATTAGGTACCTGTGGTTTTGCTGAAGCTTGAACTACATATTAGCTTCATATTTTGAACATTAAACGATGAAACCCAACACTCTCTTCATCTTCATCATCATCTTCTTCCCATAAACTCAACAAACCCTCATTTCTCATACGAATTTCAAATTCCACTCATCAAATTAAATCAGAAATCACACACACACACACACATAGATATACATTAATCAGAAATCACCCGAATTATCATCTCCAAATTTCTCGGCGGATTTTGAAGCAATTTCAAAGATTTAGGGTTTCTAATTTGATTTGATGAAATTAGGGTTGTTGAAATTGCAGATCGAAGAGGGTTTCTGTAATACCCCAAGGTACCATGTTAGACATTAGACTTAGCATTTGACTTAAAAGTAAATTGTGTAGTTAATCTAGAAGTCCTTATGAGCTTGTGGTTAAATTTTGAGAGCAACCTGACAAAAAAATTTTATCCGTGTTTCATTTTAATTTTATTATAAGACACTTTTGAGTAAGAAATAATAAATTATAGATATAATATTTTTGAAAGGAAAATATATATTTGGAACCTACTATTTTCAATGAATCCAACAATATAATTTTTTTCAAAAATCTCTATTTCTAGAACTTTTGAGTTTTGGGGACTGTTTTGAAAGAATTTAAATATTTTTGGGCAATACTATGGATCTAGCCTGTTTCTCCTTGCATCAGAATTACTTTTTTGCCCCCCCAAATTTGGCCAAAATAGCAAAACAACCCTTTCTTTAACGGAAAATTACACAAGTACTGCTTCTGTTTAACGGCGAAACACATAGGTACCTTATGTGCAACTTTTGAAACCACACGTCATAAAAGTGAGATTAGGCCAAACCACAGGTACCTTTCTTGTATTTTACCCTTAAAAATATTACACATTGAATTAACATTATCACACAGTCAATTAAGTTAAAAACTAAATGGACTAACAACATTGATAACAAAAAAAAATTGAGAAGAAAAATTTAAAAGTGGTCGACTAAAGAAATGAACACATGAAAGATCAAATTGATATTTTAGTTAATTATATAAGTTTAATATTTAAAATAAAAATTGCATAACACAAATATATATATATATATATAAGAAAATTAACAAGCAAAATTAGAAAAGAAATGGTAAGATGAGAATTTGTAGAGAGATGACAATGGGTAAATTATCTAGTCTTCATACTTGTTCCCACGCTTTTTAAGTAGGTTTCGTCACTGCTGGAATTTTTGATCAAGTGTCATAGTTTCACAAAGATTGGTTTTGATTTGTTCCTTACCCAAATTCCTACAAATGAAATTCAATTTAGTAATATCGAAATTTTTTTTCCTTTTTTTAATTTTAGGGCTTCAATTATAATTTTTTATATAAAAAAATTAATATTACTGGTACAATACAAGTTGAGTACTTTCTAATTTAAGAGAACACAAATTTGTGACAAATTGTTTTCATCACAAATCTCCCACAAGTCTGTCTGAATTTTGTCACAAAATTTGCCTCATTTGGTGATGGAATTTAGTGACTAATTTGTTCCATCACAAAGACATGAAACACCCTGTAAAATTTTGAAAATCCCTACTCCCCAATTTTAGGGCCTGATTGATTTAAGAAAATGTTTCTTATTTTCATTTTCTGTTTTTATTTCTGCAATTTTATTTTCATTTTTAAATTTTCAATATTTAAGAAACATGTTTGTTTTATAAAGTCAAAAAATCATTTTCATTTATATTTAAATTATGTTAACTTGAATAACGTTAATATTTATATGGTTTTAAGTTTAATTATAACTAAATGATGATATTAACATGATTAAATAGTTTACTTTTGTGTAATGTTGCAAAATATCATAAGTTTGTTTATGGAAATACTAGAAACGTCTTTTTAACGTTTCTTGTTTTTAGCCTGTTTTAGGAAATGTTTCCAGAAAGAATTTTCAAAAAAACTGTACAAAACACGTTTTCAGTCATATTTCCTGTTTTTAGTGAAAATGGAAACAGGAAACACGGCAACCAATCAGACCCTTAGTTTTCGTTTTCTCACACTTCAACTCTCAATTTTTGTATCCTAAATTCCCAAATCTCTATCGCCAATTCTCCTACTCGTAGCTCCTTCCTTCTCACAAGGCTTCATCTTGTATGTTGTTTATTAGCACATTTTTTTTCCACGTCATTAGGCGTGTAATGTCTCTTTCAGTAATTCAGGTGCTTCTAATCCTAACTATTTTTTTCTTTGAGAAAATCACAATTCTACTCTAACTTTCTTTCTTATCTACAAACTTTTTATTCATGTCTAAAATTTTTGCCATCGTGAACTCATGTTTAGACTTCACTATGAGAATAACTCCAACTACAAAAATGAAACATTTAATCACAAAGAGGTTTACCTCATCCAACCGTTCTTCACATGTGTCGGTCGCTAATAGAGAGTGAAGAAGGAAATGAAACACATTTTATTTTTCCTGGATATATATAGTTGTAACAATAATACTTCATTGTTTTTTTTCTTTTCTACTTTGTTGCTAAGAAAAACAAGTGGTTGGAAATGGAAATTTTGAAATTTTGTCTGACTAGTTTAATTTAATGGTTGCACAAAAATTTGGAGATACTATTGCTAGAATTTTTTTTTAATTACTTCAATTATATTTAACTATGGGCCTTGCTTTATTTTTCTTTTAGTCACATATGCATTTCAGTTAAAACTCTTTTGTTTATCATTATTATTACAGTCTCAATTGTCTTATATGTGTAATTCTAGTTTTGTAATCTTGCTCATGATGCGAGCATGGGGGCACTTCCATATCAAGAAATATCAAAGAGTTCATGAACAAGCTTGTGGAAGAAACTTGGACGATTCAAATGCCAAATGGACCTTAAAACATTGTTGAAAACGTCACTTTATTTGTGTGGGCTGAAAGAGGAGTTTTTCAATCATAACATGGGCATAAAGACTTCAATCTAAAGCGCTTGGACCAAGTATTACCCATGAGAAATCTCATTTGGGCATAAATCACTTATTTTGGGCTTAAAATGCACTTTGTAATTTGAGCTTTACTTTTTAGCGAATTTCTTTAGTTTGAGCTAAGACTTTTCAAGTCCATTAGTGGCTTCATGGTTTAAGTCCATTAGGGTTTTTCCTAAGTTTGATTTTGGTGTTTTTCATGAGGATAATTAAGTTCTCCATTGTTGATTATGTGATTAGTTAGGTGGAATACTAAGGGTCTGTTTGGTTGCCCTGTTTCCTGTTTCCATTTTCCCTGAAAGTAGGAAATATAACTGAAAACGTGTTTTGTACAATTTTTTTGAAAATATTTTCTAAAAATATTTCCTGAAACAGGCTGAAAACAAGAAACGTCAAAAAGACGTTTCTAGTATTTCTAAAAACAAACTTGTGATATTTTAAAACTTTACACAAAAGTAAACTATTTAATCATGTTAATATCATCATTTAGTAATAATCAAACTTAAAAGCATATAAAAATTAACGTTATTCAAGTTAATATAATTCAAATATGAATGAAAATAATTTTTGACTTTATAAAACAAACATATTTCTTAAATATTGAAAATTCAACAATGAAAATAACATTCTAGAAATGAAACAGAAAATGAAAACATGAAATGTTTCCTTGAAACCAATCATGCCCTAAGTTGTCCAATGTTGACAATGTGTGTAAGTTTGATGGATGATGTGTTGACAATGTGTGAGAATCAGGTGGATGTTAGGTTAATGTTTGTTGTCCAATTTTGAATTTGATTAGGGAGTAGGTGGGTTTTGGAGCCAATAAATATGGATGTAAAATCTCATTTCAGAAAGTCATATGTAATATACATTTTGAGAGCTTTGTGCTTGTTTCTTCTTCTTTGTTGAGAGAAGGATTTGTAGGAGAGGGTAGCTTATCTTCTTCTATTGCATCAAGAAATAAGTCTTATCAAGGTAAAGACTTGTGGTGAATTCTTTCTTGATTTTGAATCAACCGATTATTTGCGTTTCCATTTGCACTTGTCATTTGGGGGTTCAATAGGTTGGAGATTTCATTCCTTTCTATTTGTTTTTATCCATATTGTGTGTTTGTGGTTTCAGGTTCTTTATAACCTAGGGGTTCCGCATCAGCTCATGTGTTATTTTCTATGTTATTTGTTATTATAGTCACATGAGGAGGGATGTCCTACATTACCTTACTCTAATAGACCTAAGTAAAAAAAAAACTCAATTGATATCTTAACAATAATGTGTAACTCTAATTATTGTAATTACTATAGTAAATGAAGTAAAAACACAATAATTTTCCACAACAATCATTAAGGATTGATGTGTTGTTTTCATAGTTGTAGTATAATTTAGATCATACTATGGGTCATTTAGTTAGAGTTGATGACTTTATAGATATTTATTACTATGCTAAGTTTGATTGTGAAACTTTATGAATGGTTTTGGATTTGTTTCTTTTTCTTTCAAAGTTTCTTCATTTGTAATAGCCATTTTATTCGTAGTCAATTTTTCATAGTTTAGTCCATCAGTCGTGCAACAACATCAAACACGAAAAATTAGACAAATCGTTTCACTACAAATCGTCACTACAAAAGTCACGTTTCACTACAAGGTAAAAAGTGACAATATCTGCCATACATTGCATTACAAAGATTATACACAATAATCAACATAAACAACATTCAAGATCCTAACAATAATTGGGTAACAACACTCTCCCTCTTATTGTACTTGTTCACTTCTTCCCTCAACTTCATTATAGTTAAATTTTCCTTCAACTCTCTAATCTCATGTTCAATCTTTTAATTGTTTCTTCTTGAACCTTTTGAGCAACTTCATGAACATGTGGGCATGTAGGACCATCAACCCATTCAATACATGAACAATCATAAGGTTGCAAACAATGAAATTCAACAAATAATGAAATAAAAAGTTATATAACAAACAAACTTTCATATTTCCAAAAAATAGAGATCCTACCATACCCAGTACTATGGACAAGTTGGAAAGTGCCTTCCAAATATAATGACTTTCTAATACATATGCCAAACTACATATTCACCACACATGCAACGACCTCTTTGGTCACGAAATGAATTGGTTGAAATTGAGGAAGAATGTTAAACACTTGCCATGATTTAATTAAGCCAAGCGAGACTGACAAAGAAAGAGTGAAGAGGATGAAGTGAATTGGAGAGTTGAATGAAAATTGGAGAATAATATGTAAAGTGGGAAGAGTGGAGAAATTGGGAAAATTGGGGATTAGGTCTTCAATGGCTAATTTGAGAAATAAATGAGGAAAATTTGATGAAAAAAAGCTAGAAAAGTGATTCACTTGTGCAACTTGTCAATATTTTTTGAACTAAATCTATACTTTTGTCATCTTTTGTCCATAAACTGTATATTTTGATTATTGCAATATTTCAGAGACCAAATTGTATATTTTGATTATTCATAGACTGATTAGTTGACTCGTAAATTCAATGACCATATAATAAGTTTTCTGTTAAGCTAATGAAATGCTTTTATTACTTTCTTTTCTTATTTTGAGGCTTCATTTCGACTAACATGAATTTGGTTTCTATTGTATCTAGTCATAGCTAGATAGAGAATCTTCTAATAAAAAGAATTGTATTCACAAAATCTCAAACTTACACTTTTATTTAAATTATATCAAACCACTTACTAGTTGAATTAATCTATTGTTGGTAAGAGAATCTGATATGGATGCATCATTACAACTTGGCCAACTTGTTCCTTAATTAACTTATAACAATTAATAAGAAGAGAAAGTTATTTGATGATGTTCCTAGAGAATTGAGGCTATAAATGTGAGTGGTGGTATACATGTGATATGAGTTTGGGTGATCACATGGGTGATGGCACTGTTTTGAGTTTTAGGGAGTAACAACCGTATGTATGTCTATATCTGAATCTGTATGACTGTGTCATTTAATTAGTAGTAGTAGTAGTAGTAGTAGTAGTAGTAGTAGTAGTAGTGGGTTTGTATCAGAAAGCCAAAAGCCTAATTTATCGTCTTCCTCTTCGTCTTACCTACGCGTGGATTTGAACCCTCTCGTGGCAACAAGTTGAGGCATAAGTGTGCTTTTTGGAAATTGCTATGTTCTTTACATTCTTAATGTACAAGAAAATGAAGTAAGCCATAATAAATGCAACCGCAGCTTCAACAATTTGATTCATTACAACATGAAACCAATAAGTGTTTGCTATTTTAACTCTCACAGGTAAAATTCTAGATTGGAGTCTTATTGAATAACTCTTGTTGAAAGAGCTAAAACTTTTCATCTCAATTACTAAGAATTAGTTCTCGTTTAAATTATAAAACTGATAAAAAGATTTATAGCAATGTTTTAATTGTAACATCTTAATGTTAAAAGGGACTAAATCGCAAGATTTAGAAGTTGTTACAAAACAAGTTAGTATAATTTGAGAGTATAAATATGATAAAAGGGGTTAAAATGAATTAAATAAGAGTATTGTGAAAAAAAATGTGAGTTTTAAGGAGTGTTGGAATCGGAAACTAAAAAGTTTGGGGGGAAAATTGTAATTATGACGTTTGTTAATAAAAAGTAAATAAAAAGAAAAGAAAAGAGAGAGTGGGTCGAGTACGTGGGAAAGAAAGAAAGAAAAGGAAAGAGAACAAAAGAAAAGAGAAAGAAAGAGAGAAAGAAGAGGGAGAAACCGAGAAAGAGAAAGAAGAAGAAAGAAGAAGGAGAAAAAGGAAGAAGAAGATCAAGAGGAAGAAGAGGAAGTTTGGGTTTGAAGATTAAAGGTAGGTTTTTGTCCTTCTCTCCTCATCTCCAATTTGCCTTCATTCATGGGTTGTTAGGGTTTTCTAGAGTTTTGGGGTGATTGTGAAATCTTGATGCATGTTTGAAAGTACTATTTTGCCTAGTTCTCTTGTATTTAACTCCTATTGTGTTAGTAGGCTGAAATGAAAGTATATATACGTTGTTTAAAACTTTTAAGTAACTTGATATTGAAATGATATGTTTATTAAGAAAGTGTTTGAGAATCGATATGTAAATGAAGAAGGTGGAAATAATTATTAAAGGAATGGATAAGGGATAGATTTGTGTAAGTTGATGAGTTTGGTATGTTTTGTTGTAGACTTGCATTCCTTTGAAGGATTTGGGATTTAAATGCAAGTGTGTATGTATGGAATGAGACTAATCATGTTAAAATGAGTTGTTTATGAGTTAAAGTGAAGAATGTTGAAAGTTTAATGAACAAGTGTGAATGATATGTTAAGTGAAATTGAATGTTACTCATATATGATTGAGAGTATGTGAGTTAATGTTTATATTTGAGATAGGCATTGAGCCATATAGATTTGGTACATTGTGAAGTGATTGTTAAATGAATGAGAATGACATGTATTGGTTTGGTAAGCCTTGAGTATTGGCATGAATCGTAAATAATTAAAGAGTATGTGGATATGTGTGATTGTGGAATTAAGATTGAGATATGATGAAATTGTTGTATGTCATGGTTCACTGAGAGGTGAGTCCCTCCCCGTTTATTTGTGATGAGTATTCGGGTAATGGCTATGGTGGATTCCATAGTTGGCCTAAGTGTGGATTCCTTAGGTGACAGGCTGATTGGTATGTGCGCACACCAGGAGACGTCTTGGAAGCCTAGGTCGTGATGACCGCTGTTATTTAATCATGACATTTGTGTTGGCTTACCTATTGTGAGGTATTTGGTTGACATGATTTGTCACCACCAGCTTTATAGTATTATGAATTATCATGTTATTGTATTGTTGTGCTGGTATTCCTGTATAGTGGTACTAGGCCCTATATGGATGTAAGGGTTGACACGTGAGTCCCTGTCAGCTTACCAGTTTCTACAATTTTTGATGTATTAATAAAATTTTTGAATGGTTATATGTGATAGATGTTAATTGAATGTGAGTTTACTGGATTGATATGTATGCTATTTATTTACTTTTAGTTAGAAATGCATGTCTGAACCTTTGTTTGAAGTCTGTGTTTGAGTGGGGACCGTGGGTTAAGTAGAGAGACTTAAACCCTACTACGAATTCCCAAATTCTCACCCTACAACACTTTATTTGTGTTAGTGCAGGTTTGAAGTTCGTAGAGCTCGTGCTGGGGAGTTCAGTGTCGAACTAAAGGTAGTTTAGTTTAGTTTGTTGTTGTCTGTTGACTGAGCGGGGTCTTGTGTGGCTGTTTAGAGGCGGAGCCTCATGTATTGTTTTTAGTTTTTAATTTTCAAGTTTCAAAATGGTCGAGCAACACTCGTAATTCTTATTTAATATAGGCAAAACACCCTTTCGTGCCCCTAACGTTTACGGTCATTTTCAGTTATGCCCCTAACGTTTCATTTGTGTCAGTTGTGCCCCCAATGTTAAACGTTAGTTTCAATTATGCCCCAACTTTGACTCAATGCTGATGTGTCAATTTTTCTTACTTATGTGTCATTTTTTTTTCTCAATTGAACATGTGACAAGATGACTAGATAAATAAAATATCCCTGATTTAATTTTTATCCACCATGGCATTTCTTACGTGGATTTACATTCACTAAACAAAAAAATTACTTCATCTTTTCATCTTCATTATTAATGTGGATTAATACCAAAACCCGAACCACAAGTATAAATTCAGAGAAGTATTAAAAAGACATTGCGGAACCTATTAACCTGAACGTCATCGTTAATATTCTAGATCTTGCTAGTTCCTATGCTCCACCAAGACTGATCTCCAAACGTTGATCTCCTCATCACAAACTCTACCAAGCGTTGAGACTCTACCTACTAGAGGTAGAGCCATATTTCCATGGTTGATTGTGAAGAACAACTCTAAGAGAGAGAAAATATTCATGAAAAAAAAAAGAGAGAGAAAATATCACTATATGGGTTCTCTCAATATGTGAGAACCTTCTCCAACTCATGGAATCAAGAAACAACTTGAATTATGGGGAATCACTCCTATTTATAGGAGAATGGGAGAGCTCTCAAAACTAAACAATTCGATGTGGGACTTATGTAAACTAGCTCACATTCAAATAGGTCAACTCATAACCCAATTGGACTCCTACATAGACGGATATTTGACCCACAAAATCCAACATACTCTCGCTCGTACATGGTGGGAGATCCATGGCATTCCTTATCACAAAAGTAACTTGTCGATTTCTTTCATACTCCATGTCAGTCGTGACCGCTTGGCACGATATGTGTGAGCCTTATACTAGAAGCCTTTTCAAACTCAATAATAACTGTTGCTACAACCCAAAAGGTGTGATGATGTCACCACTTGTCTCATCTAAAAATAAAGTGTTATTGTTCCCTAGACGTGTCCATATACATGGCTAGTCGAATCCCTCTTAGTCTATAATAAGACTAGGACTTTAGCCACACTCAATTATGATTGGTATCAACATCCACGAGATCCTCCAAAGGGATCACATAATGAGTCGACTTTAGGATACTATCACACATATATATGTCAACAAAGTCATCCTTTCGCCCTCTTATCAATTCGATCAAAGATAGCTGCTTTCCTGATGGTCTTCCATCGAGCTGTATTTTGCCATAGCCTCTTAAAAAGACATCAAAGTAGCATGCACTACCTTCTCTTTTCATGACAGAGTCAAAATACATAAGGGTATCTTCTTGAAAGGACTGACACGTCCTTTTAGAGACTCACACAACATTGAAGTAGGGATTGATTCACATGCTTTCCTCTGCACACTACAAGAAAATTGACATATACCTACGGACAGTTTTAGTGACAGTACACGAAACTATAGGTATATATGTAGTCTTTACCTACAATTAAATGAATGTGTCACTAAATGGTTGTTTTTTTATCTACGAATTTAAAATTCTATCACTATATGTAATTATTGATTTTATTTGTTTTATAATTATTTATTAAACAAGATAATATAAATAATTTATTTGTGAACATTAAATATAATTAAGATGTATGAAACTTTTACTTACAGATAAACAAAACTGTCACTAAAAGAATATTATTTTATCTACAATTTGAAGTTGTTATCACTATAAATCTTATGAATAGTTTTAGTGACAGTAAATAAAAATGTAGTAATAAATAGTATTTACTACAATTTAGTAGGAATGTCACTAAAAAAATATTGTTTTACCTATAAATTTGAAGTTGTTGTCACTATAAATTTGGCAAAAGCACTAATTTTGTCCCCAAACTTTATACCAATGGTCAATTTCGTCCCCAATGTTTCAAATTTTGGTCCATTTTATCTTTTGACAAACTTCTTTCAATAAATTAACGACAAACTGCATCCTATTTTTTAATATGAGTTTCTTTTCCAATCAAAATATTTGAGTTTCTTTTTCTATCAATTTTAGCTACTTAGATTCTATTGTTAATATTTAATTAAATTAAGAGTGAAGGATAAAATTAACCAAAATGTGAAACGTTGAGGACGAAATTGAAAATTGATTTAAAGTTTGAGAACGAAATTAATAACAAATTCAAATATATCTTTTCATTTACTAACTAACAATTATAAATTCTAATAGTTTCATAATATTAAACACTTATAATAAGATAATATATTCTCCATATCTTGTGAATCTGTTTGAATTTGAAATATTTAGATTTAAAATTATTATTCATAATATATAATATAATTAACCAACTCAATATCTTATGAATCTGTTTGAATTTGAGATATTGAAAATTTTAAATTATTATTCATAATATATAATATAATTAACTAACTCAATATTTTGTGAATCTTTTTTTTAGCCAAAATATTTTGTGAATCTAATATGAAATATTCAGATTTAGAATTTTTATTCCTAATATATTAACCAACGGAACTTTCTCTCCCACTCTTTAAAAATCTTCTTTTTCAAGTTATGCCTTATTAAATAATGTTATTATTAAAAAAAAAAGGAGAGAGACGTGCTGATTGAGGGAGTGAGTTAGCTTTCTTTGTGTGACATGCTGAGTGGTTTTTCGTCTCTTTTGTTCTCTGATCTGCTGAGTTATCTTTCTTTTGGTAGGTGATAGCCAAAATTCTTCTTTGGTTGCTATTATATTTGTTGATCTCAATTCTTTATTAAAAGTTTGGGCTGATTCAAAAGGCATAGTGGTAAAGTAACCCATTTTTTCTCTAAAAAATTCATTTAACTCATATGCATTGACTAAGAGATGTTTATCATATCTGCTCATATGTATATATATACCCACTCTCTCTCAAGTTTCTTCTTTAATTTTCTATCTGCTCAATTATTTGTGTAGTTATAACTTATAAGACACCATGAGTTATATTGACACCGAGAAATCATTTTTTTAAGTTCCAAAGTGTTCTTTGAAACTGCTCCTATTTGGATTCCCCGTTAAAATATTTTCTTCAGAAAACATAAATGAGATGATGCGACTTATGCGTATCAAGAAAATCAAGGTCTCGTCCCCTCTATGAATAATAAATGAAAAATTCTGGAGACCTAAATCAAAGAAAAATATAAAAGTTAAATCCATCATAATCAAATTTAATTATATTGGAATATATGGTGTATTTCTCTTATGCGTGTATTATTTATTCTAGAAGATGTTAGGATATTTATTTATTCTATAGTTGTGATTAGCAGAGGAATTAGGTTAGAGGTTTGCAATTCTAAAACCTTTCCTTTCCTGCTATAAAGTATGTACTGTGCAATATTCAATGATGAGCCATTTATTCAATCAATTATATTTTTTTTTATAAATTATTGAATTATGATAAAAAAATCATTTACCCTATTTGATAGATTTTAATTGTAAGTCCAATATATATATATATATAGAAATACAATAGGCTCTCTCCCTTCTCTTTTTTCTGTCTTCCTTGATCTCTTTTTTAAGCTACATATATATATATATTTTAAAATATTAATTTTATTTCATTCTCTATATATTTAATTAAATAAAGTAACAATATTTGGAGGTAAAATGAGATAAATAACATGTATGGGACGGATACCAAACTGGGGAAACGGATATTAATGTTTGCCTTTTAGATGAGAGGCGTACATATATAATGTGCTTTTATTAGCTACTTCACAACCTAATTAACTAAGTATGAAAATGTTGAGATAGACAACAATCAAATTGTTGAGCCATGAGTTGAGATGAGGAAAAGTGTATGGAAAATTAAAAAATAATACAAATATAATTTTGTCTGAGATCTAAATCACTATTTGAAAAGCTAGAAGATGAAGTTCAAAGAACTTAGAAACTGTCGGATACTAATGTAGCATTTGTCCTTCATACTTGTGTAATTTTCACTATGTGGTTCATTTGAAGATTGGAATTGGAAAATCTTGGCTATTACAAGCTTTAATAATTCTGTCAGCTGTGATTGACAAAATATTAGTAAAAATGTTATATTTTAAAAAAAATACTTATATGGTAAATGCTTATATTTAAAAAAAAATCAATTTGGAATTTTATAGAGGATGAAGTGGATTGGAGAGTAGATTGAAAATTGGACAATAGAATGTAAAGTGGGAAGAGTTGAGATATTGGGAAAATCGAGGATATTCAAGTCTTCAATGGCTAATTTGAGAAATAAATGAGAAAAAAATTGATGAAAAAAGCTGTAAAAGTGATTTACTTGTGCAACTGGTCATTATCTTTGATAGAAATAAACCACAAAGGACCAATGTAATTATAAACAAAATGGGCCAAACCATGATGACCCTATATGTAATTTACCCTTAAACATAAATATTACAAAGTATGTAAAAAATATTAAACTAGAAATATAATGTTATATTGCATAAACACCCCCTGAGTTTTAGGTAAGGGGCACATAACACCCCTGAGTTTTAGAACTCAGCATAGACACCCCCTAAGTTTTTAGCTTTGCTAACTAAGACTCCTTCTGTCAATGTTGTGTTAAATTTTTTCTGTTAAATGCCACATCAGATTTTTTAAATAAGGGTTTTTAAGTAATTTTACTCTAAATCCTAACTATTCCTTAACCCATCACAAATATGACCCACCGTTCTCAAACCCGATAACACACTAAGAGAGAAAAATTGGCGAGTGAAAGAGACGACTAGATGCAAGAAAAAGAAGAACGAGGAATCAAATTGGACAAATGGGGATACAAGGTGAGGATCTCCTTTCACACTTGCATTTTAGCCATTAATGCTTTCTATCATCAAGTCTGATTCTTCTAATTGCATTTGCAAATAAGTTAAAAGAGAAATTGCGATTTGTACACATTAGTAAAAAGAAAGGCACCGACACTATGAACCAATATTTCTGGTTCAATGCATATCACTCCAAAAACCATCCCTTCCATTCCATTTCAAGTTCAAACCAAAGGAAGATATCTCACTTTTCTTATGACATTCGAGCCATGACGACGACGACGCCGGTTTAGTTTCTGATCTTGCTCCTCCCCATTGCGGTGGTGGTTTCCATTGATCTCCGGCCAGGATTTTACCAGAACACGTGTCTTGATGTTGAATCGATAGTCCCAGACGTGATGAAGAAAGCCCTCGCCAGAGAGCCTCGAAGTGTCGCCACTGCAATTTAGTTAATGCTAGTTAATGCTAATTATGATGAGTCATAAGTAGCTTTATCTTCATATGGCAGAGTAATAGTTAATGCTCATAATAAATATCAATAAATGCTTTAGTTACTAAGTGAATTGGGCTACACGAGTCTACTTAAATCCAATTTTTGGATACCATTAATGAACAAAACAAAGATGGGAAACCTTCAATGAGATAAAAAGTTTTGTATTCATAAGGCAAAAGTCTTGGACAAATATATACATTTAAAATATTTTTAATGTGGATTAAGATCAACCCTCCACATATTTCTTTGTTTTAAAAGTATAAAAATACATCTTCACTTTTTTTTTGGACTTCAAAAACAATTTTATTAATTTTTCTTTTAAAAAAATTGTTCTAAAAACTCAAGCAATCAAACAAGTTTTTTAAAAGAAATATTATTTTTTCTCTAGGAACAGAAAAATAAAAACCCCAATTTTCCAAATTTAAAATATAAACACTATAGAAAAATGTAATTGAACTTCTCAATACGAAGCAATGAAGGAATAAACCAGAAAAAAAAAGGAACATCAAATTAAATTTATTCCAGATAAGATCAAACCAATTGTAAAATTGTCATGGTTGTAGTGATTTAGAAAAGCAAATATTTATAGGCACTACTCTCTTCTTTTTTATGTGTGATTGAGTGAAAAACTAAAGATTAAACAATAATATGTAGAGACTATTTTGCTAAAGTTTGTTGATTTAGAGAATTCAAATATAAGAACACAGGGGGTGAACATAGTACACAATAGAATATAAAGTATCCTTTTGTTGTTACAAATAAATATTGTGATATTAGTTGTTCTCTAACTTTATCAACGTCGTCAAAATAGAAATACCATACAACAAGCTTGCATAATACATATTTCATTAAAATATGCATCTTATCATAAGAATGAAATATTGATTGATATATGTTTATTTACCTTTGGTGATCCATTGATTTGATATATATAAGTGGGCTCTAAGCCTCATCCATGAAACATCTTGGTCCTCTGGATCTTCTTCATCTTCAAAGGTTTCCTCAAATCTCATTATTTATTTAAAGAATGTGAAGAATAACTTGTTGTATCATGAGCACAAGAGAAAGATATATATACCCACTCATGTAGACAAGTTAATAAATTTAGGGTTGAGTCATTAAATAGCGACATTAAATTAAACAATGACTTCTTATCAATCAATGACTTTAAACTAAACAACGACAATAGTTCATTTAACTTTATGTGTATTATTGGTATGACTATATGTGTTTCTTTTTCTATTTACTGTTTCTATATGGTAAATCATATCAAAATATCTTATTTCTTGTAATGTGTGAAATTTTCGTTGTTGGAATCCATAATCAAATTAGTTATGAAGCATGTACACTTAATTTTGAGGTCGTGTCGCTGTGTCAAACACAAATCTGACACTCGTACAAAAGCAAGGGATTTTATATCTTGAATTAAGTGTCAGATTTGTACACTGGTTTTGTACACTGGTTTTGTACACAAATCTGACACAAATCTGATTTTATATCAATTTTTGGTTACTTTAACATGATAAACAATAAAAAACAGTGACACATATAACATATATTATGAAGACATATTATTATTTTTAGATTTTCATCAAAATTTATGAATTTTTAATTATTTATATTTATAAATATATATCGTGCCGTGTCATGTAATTTTAAAAATTTAACGTGTCTGTGTCAGTGTTCATGTTTTATAGCAAATTAGGAATGGAAAAGATCCCTTGCTTTGATGAAATTAATCCTAACATATATGTGTGTAGTTGAGCAATGAATTTTGGTCACATCTAAATTTGCTTTAATGAGTTTTTTTTTTCTAATTTTATGTGATTAAATTTAATAAAAAAACAATGTATGTTTTTGACAATCAACATGTTACTTTATTAATTAAAAATATTACACATTAAATTAACATTATCACATAGTCAATTAAGTTTAAAACTAAATCAACAAACAACATTGATAACGGAAAAATAATTGGGAAGAAAAATTTAAAAGGGATAAACAAAAGAAATAAACACGTGAAGGATCAAATTGATATTTTATTAATTATGTAAGTTTGATATTTAAAATAAATTTTCAGAACACAAATATATATATAAGAAAATAAACAAAAAAAATTAGAAAAGAAATGGTAAGATGAGAATTTGCATAGAGATGACAATGAGTAAATTATCTAGTCTTCATACTTGTTCCCATGCTTTTTAAGTAAGTTTCGTTGCTGTTTGAATTTTTATCAAGTGTCATAGCTTCACGAAGATTAGTTTTGATTTGTTCCTTACCTGAATCCCTACAAATGAAATTCAATTTAGTAATATCAAACAAAAAAACTTTTTTCCTTTTTTTTTTAATTTTACAGCCTCAATAATAATTTTTTATATAAAAGAAAAAAATTAATATTACTGGTACAATACAAGTTGAGTACTTTCTAATTTAAGAGAACACAAATTTGTGACAAATTTTTTTCATCACAAATCCCCCACAAGTCAGTCTGAAATTTGTCACAAAATTTGCCTCATTTGGTGATGGAATTTAGTGAGTAATTTGTTCCATCACAAAGACATGAAGCATCTGATAAAATTTTGAAAAGCCCTACTCCCCAATTTTAGTTATCGTTTTCTCACACTTCAACTCTCAATTTGTGTATCCTAAATTCTCAAATCCCCAAATCTTTATTGTCAATTCTCCTACCCGTAGCTCCTTCCTTCTAACAAGACTTCATCTTGTATGTTGTTTATTGGCACATTTTTTTCAAATAGTTAGGTGTGAAATGTCTCTTTCGGCAAGTCAGGTACTTCTAATCCTAACTATTTTGTTTTTCTTTGAGAAAATCACAATTAAACCCTAAATTTCTTTCTTTTCTTCAAATTTTTTATTCATGTCTAAAATTTTTGCCATTGTGAACTCATGTTTAGACTTCACTATGGCAATAACTCCAAATACAAAAATGACACCTTTAACCGTTCTTCACGTGTCAGTGTGCAATCGCTAATAGAGTAAAGAAGGAAATGAGGCACATCTTATTTTTCATGGATATATATAGTTGTAACAATAATACTTCATTGTTTTTTTTTCTTTTCTACTTTGTTGATGAGAAAAACAAGTGTTTGGAAATGGAAATTTTGAAATTTTTTCCTGGCTAATTTAATTTAATGGTTGCACAAAAATTTGGAGATGCTAGTGCTAGAATTTGTTTTCAATTACTTCAATTATAGTTAACTATAGGCCTTGCTTTATTTTTCTTTTAGTCGCATATGCATCTCAGTTAAAACTCTTCTGTTTATCATTATTATTACAGTCCCAATTGTTCTTATATGCGTAATTCTAGTCTTGTAATCTTGTTCATGTGTTATTTTCTATGTTATTTGCTATTATAGTCACATGAGGAGGGATGTCCTACGATACCTTACTCTAATGGACCTAAGTAGGGAAAAAAAGTCAATTCATATCTTAACAATAATGTGTAACTCTAATTATTGTAACTACTATAGTAAATGAAGTAAAAACACAATAATTTTCAACAACAACCATTAAGGATTGGTGTGTTGTTTTCAGAGTTGTAGTGTAATTTAGATCATGCTATGGGTCATTTAGTTAGAGTTAATGACTTTATAGATGTTTATTACTATGATCAGTTTGATTGTGAAACTTTATGAATGGTATTGAATTTATTTTTTTTTTTCTTTCAAAGTTTCTTCATTAGTAATAGTCATTTTATTTGTAGTCAATTTTTCATAGTTTGGTCCATCGGTCTTGCAACAACATCAAACACAAAAAATTAGACAAATCGTTTCACTACAAAAGTCATTGCTTAGATGAATTTCTTAAGGTAAAAAGTGATAACGTCTGTCATACATTGCATTACAAAGATTATACACGATCATCAACATAAATAACAATCAAGATCCTAACAATAATGGACTAACAACACTCTCCCTCTTATTGTTTTTGTTCACTTCTTCCCTCAACTTCACTATAGTTTCATTTGCCTTCAACTCTCTAATCTCATGTTCAAGCTTTTAATTGTTTTTTCTTGAACCTTTTGAGCAACTTCATGACCATGTGGGCATGTAGGACCATGAACCCATTCAATACATGAACAATCATGAGGTTGCAAACAATGAAATTCAACAAATAATGAAATACAAAGTTATATAACAAACTAACTTTCATATCTATTCACCAAAAAGAGATCCTACCATATCCGGTACTTTGGACAAGTTGGAAAATGCCTTCCAAATATAATGACTTTCCAATACATATGCCAAACTACATATTCATCACAAATGCAATGACCTCTTTGATCACGAAATGAATTGGTTAAAATTGAGGAAGAATATAAAACACTTGCAATGATTTAGTTAAGTCAAGTGAGACTGACAAAGAAAGAGTGAAGAGGATGAAGTGAATTGGAGAGTAGAATGAAAATTCGACAATAATATGTAAAGTGGGAAGAGTGAAGAAATTGGCAAAAATTGGGGATTAGGTCTTCAATAGCTAATTTGAGAAATAAATGAGGAAAATTTGATGAATAAAGTTGGAAAAGTGATTCACTTGTGAAAGTTGTCAATATTTTTTTTGTTGGAAATAAACCGTAAGGCTCCAATGTAATAATAAAACAAAATGGGCCAAACCATGCACGAGGACCCCCTATATGTAATTTACCCTTAAGAAAAATCAATATTACAAAGCATGTAAAAAATATTAAGCTAAGAGAGAGAAAATATCACTATGTGTGTTCTCTCAATATGAGAGCACCCTCTCCAATTCATGGAATCAACTACCAATTTGAATGATGGCGAATCAGTCCTATTTATAGAAGAATGAGAGAGCTCCAAAAACTAAACTATCCAATGTGGGACTTATGTAAAATAGCTCACATTCCAATGGATCAACCCATAATCCAATTGGATTCCCACATGTGCGGATATTTGACCCACAAAATCCAACATACTCCCACTCGCACAAGGTGGGAGGTCCATGACATTCTTTATCACAAAAGGAATTCTCTATCTCTCAATCTCTTGTCGTTTTCTTTCATACTCTATGTCAGTCGTGACCGCTTGGCACGATATGTGGGAGTCTTATACTAGAAGCCTTTTCAGACTCAGTAATAAGTGTTGCTACAACCCAAAAGGTGTGATGATGTGACCACTTGTCTCATCTAAAAATAAAGTGTCACGGTTCCCTAGACGTGTCCATATACATGGCTATGTTGTCTGGTTGGAGCACGAAAGGAAAGTTTGCATGTCCTTGCTGCAACTATGGGACTTCTTCCAAATATTTAAACCACAGTAGAAAGATGTGTTATATGGATCATCGTGTTTTTTTGCCTATGAATCAACGATGGAGATCTAATTCAAGTTCTTTCGATGGAAAAATAGAACGTAGGCCTCCACCTCCATTATTAGGAAGAGAAAGACTTTTAGAAGAATTAGACAAGATAAACCATATCTTTGGGAAGACACAAAAGAAAAACGACAAATATCCTTTGAAGAAGAGATCTATTTTCTTTGAGTTGCCCTATTGGGAGCATAACACATTGCGGCACAACCTTGATATCATGCACATTGAGAAAAATATATGTGACAATATAATTGGCACTCTCTTAGAAATCCCAGGGAAGACAATGGATCATGCAAAAGCTCGTCTTGAATTACAGGATATGAGAATAAGAAAGAATCTTCAACCAAGGGAGATGGATGGCAGGAAAAAAATCAAATTGCCTAGAGCATGCTATTCTATGACTACAGAAGAGAAATCAAGTTTTGTAGTGTTTTAAAGTCAGCAAAATTATCGGATGGGTGTGCATCAAATATTTCACGATGTGTGCAAGTTGATGAAAGATAAGTATTGAATTACAAAAGCCACGATGCCCATTTCATGTTGCATTACTTGTTACCAGTAGCAACAAAAGGCTTATTGCCTGACCATGTTGCTATTCCTTTGATTCATCTTTGTTCCTTCTTTCGTTGTTTATGTCAAAAGGTTATATAGGTTGAAGACTTAATCCATTTGGAAGCAGAGATTGCAGAAACTCTTTGCCAACTGAAAAGAATTTTCCCTCCTTCTTTCTTTAACATAATGGTTCATTTACCTATTCACCTGGCGAATGAAGTGAGATTAGGTGGCCCGGTTCAAAGTCACTACATGTTTCCACATGAAAGATATATGTGTAAATTGAAATCGTATGTTCGCAATAAGTCTCGCCCAGAAGGATCTATTGCAGAAGCATATTTAGTTGAAGAGTGCTTAACATTTTGTTCAAGGTATTTACATAGTGGTGTGGATAAAAGGTCAAATAGAATGGGAAGGAATAGTGAGAAATCAAGTTCCAGTCATGCTGACGCATCTTCTATTGGCCATCCTATTGGAGCAAAAAAATTGATATGTTTAGATCAGAAGTTGTTGAACCAAGCTCATAGATACATATTGTTCAATTGTGATGACGTCCAACAATATATTAGGAATTTTCTTATTGCCAAACCTTTTAACAATTCTTTTTGAATATCTTTTATATACAAAACATTAATGGATGGTTATACTTTCTTATTGTAGAGAGCATGAGGGTATTGTTAATAGTCAGTCTGGAAAAAGAAAGTGGAGTAAAGCCAAAAGTCATAGCAATGATTTCATTCAATGGTTTGAAACTCGTGCAATGAGTGATGATAGATCAGACTTTGTTAAGGAGCTATCTAGAGGACCAAATATTGTTGTAAAGAAGTTTTCTGGATATGTTATTAATGGATATAAGTTCCATACTAGGATGCGTGAAGGGAGATGCAAAATCCAAAACAGTGGTGTGACATTGGAGGCAATAACTCGAAGCTTTGCAAGCTCCAAGGATGAAAGACCAAGAAAAGATAGTTTAACATACTATGGAGCGATTACTGATATAATTGAGTTAAACTATTATGAACTTTGCAAATATGTATTATTCAAATGTGATTGGCCTGGTTTGAGGTTAAAGAAGATAATTATGGAATGAAATTTGTGCACTTTGATAAGAGATGCTACCAACAAGATCCTTTTGTGCTAGCATCTCAAGTGCATCAGTGTTTTTATGTTGGGAGTCATTTGGATGAAAATATATATTATGTCATGAAGACAGTCCCTAGAGATCTATTCAATATGGGAGATCAATCAGATGGTGGCCAAGAATTTCATTGGGGTGAGCCATCTGATTCTTCATCCAATCCTACCCTACCAGTTGATGATGATGAAGTTGATTTAGTAAGAACAAATGTACCAGCTACAATCATTGATCAACCTTTACCAACACTTGATAATCAATCACATGGAAATAGATTATGAAGAAGATTCTGACTTTGATGACACTGATTGGGACTATATAGATTAGCTTTTCCACTCTTTGTTTTTATTTGCATTGCATCTGATCAGAAATGTAATTGTAATTGATGCAAGTAAACTTGGTGGTTGATCGTGACTCAATGAATCAACCTATATATATATATATATCATCATTGTCATCATTTTAGTTACTTGCTGCAGCATCTCCTTTATATTACCATATTAATTAATTAATCCATGCTTTAATTTCCTTTTTCTTTTCAATTTTTGAAACTATCGCTTATGCTTGTTGTGCTGTTTGTCACTTTTATATCTCTATCTATATACATAGAATTGAGATTAATATAATTTTAATAGGAAAGACCACATGGAGGATAGGTTGGTTAGTACTTGGTAGTACTAAAGTAATTCAGAATTTAGAGAAATTGTACCCAGGAATCTTTCATTCCCTATTTTCAATTTCTGTAAGTTAATTTCATATATCTCATTCTTTAGTTTCTCTTCTTTCTTTCTTTTTTCTTTCTTTCAATTTCCATGGCTGAAGCATCAATTATATATATTTGTTTAACATTTATCTTTACCATTTCAGTTTTGAGCAATGGACATGAAAATGAAGAAGGGAGAAACTTCTAAAGAAAAAGCGTTGGCTTGTGCCAAAAAAGCTGAAGATCCTAGCATTAGAAATGGTTTCAATTTTGATCTCCAATCTAAATCAAGCACTGATTTGCTTAAAAAATTCAAGAAAGTTAAACTTGAAAAAATTCAGAATATGAAAGCAAGATTGGAGAGCAAATCAAAAGAGGCAAAAGGTGGGTCTCATCAAAGACAACAGGATAAGGTTGACACTATGAAGAAACTCATTCAAAATGTGCCTGAAGTTCAATATAGTAGTGAAGCACCACATGTGTCTAAGAAGTTGAAAAGAAAGCCAATGTGTCCACCATTACCAATGGATGAATTTCTTGGTAATGTTGCAAGTGACATTGAAGAAATTATAATGAATGAAGAAGTTGAAGAAAATGAAATTGAACAAAATGAAGATGACAACAACCATCGTAATGGAGTTGAGGAAGAAAATAATGGTGACATGACAAAAGGTAATATCATTTGAATTTTCAAATTTAATTTACAAAAATTATGTTTCCAAACCTACCATATATCTACTTTGTCTTATACTATGAAATGGATTTGATATAGGGAAAACTAAGAAAACAACTAGAGGGCAAACATCATGCAAGAGTATTTATGCTAGATCAATTGAAGAGCGAGAAGAAATAACCTTAAATGATGATGGACAACCAATAGGGCCTAGTGAGAAAACAGTGATGGATTTGAGTTTTTTCTTGGGTACAATGGCTAGAAATTCAACATTTTGTCCCTTTACTTACACTAGTTGGAAGGCTATGCCCAGTGACCTTAAAGAGCATATGTGGAAATATATCAATGTAAGTATTGATTAATTAAATTTTCCTAAGTTCTATTCCTTCGTACATTTACAAAACTATGCAACTTATTTTACTGATTTACATTCCATGAGTTTCATGTTATAGGCAAAATTCAATGTGCCAGATGAAGGGAGGAAGTGGGTAGAGCCTACCATTCAAGATGCTTGGAGACGATATAAATGGAGAATTAAGAAATGTAACTTTGAAAAGTTTGCTAACATGACTGAAAGGCTCAAGCATCATCTTACATCAGTTGTGTTTATATTGGAGCAATGAAAATGTGAATGTAAGACAAGTATATATTTATATATTGATTAAATATATCATATAAATATGTTCTTTTTATTAATTGATATATATAAACATAAATATATATTTGTTGACTGTAGAAAATTAGTAAAATAAACAAGAAAAATAGGGCTACACAGAAGTGGAGGCATCGAAAGGGGCCTACAAGTTTTGCTCTTGTTCGTCAAAGAATGGTAACATCTTTCAAAAATTAGTACTTGCATCTAGTTTTAATTTCTTATTTCATGTAGCATATATACAACCAAAATTGTTTGCTTGCTATGTTTTCATATATGATGTATTTATATATGAAGTTATTTACTTCAATTTTAACACTCTTATTTATTGTAGATGAAAAAGACAGGTGAACAGCCTACCCAATTAGAAGTGTTTATTGAAACACGTCAAAGTGATAAAGGCAAGCAAGTGGATCTTGAGACACAAGAAGTGATAGTAAGTTGATATTTGAAAGAACTATTTGCTTCATATAAAATGTGAATCTTGTGTTATGTTCTTTGGTTCTTTCTACTGTACTATCTCTTCTCTCAATGTACCCTTGGTTACAGTCTATTGAAAGAAACTGCAACTTGGAAAATTCAAAACTTGAGTAGTCAGGAATAATGGGTAATTGAGTTTGGTTCCAAATAATGCAAGCTGCAAATGTTCATATATAGCTTTAGAATTTTCTATGGCTGAAGCATTAGAATTTTCTATGGCTGAAGCATGCATTCTGCAGAGGGCGTTCAGTTTTAGTATTATTATTAGTAACTTAGTAACATAGTGACATGCAGATTTTGCTATTTTTTTTACACTGCTTCTTGCTCATTTTATAAAATTACATTTTCTTTTAGATCAAACATCAGCTTGCCCTTGCTTTTGAGATTGTCCCTGGTTTGTTTTTCTATCATTTACTTGTCTTATGTATTCTACATTTAAATTTCAACAGAATGAATCATAAAAATAATTAATATATTTTTAGTTCATTATCTTTCGGATAAGTTCTAAGTCTATTTCTTTTTTTTGGACAGTCACAACTTCAAGATCATTTGACCCAAAACCCTGAGCAAAATCATACTGAAGCCTTTAAAGAAGTGATTGGGAAGGAAAAAGCTGGTAGAGTTCGTTGCTATGGTAGAAATGTAACACCAATTGCTTTAAAGCAAAAGGAAAAGCAACAACAAATTATTAATTCTATGAAGCAAGAACATGATAAGGAGACGAGTTCTTTGAAAAGTGAGATGGAAGATATGAAACGACAAATGTCTGAAATGCAATCTTTCATAAAAGTTTGGATGCAACAAAATAATCCTGGGATGAACATGGACAATTTAGATGCTTTTTTCAGGTCCTTTCCAAGTGAAGCTAATAATGCACAAAATGTTGGGGGACAATTTAATGAGCATTCTACAACACATGCTTCAAATCTGGATAAGGTATTTTATTTTATTTTACTTCACTTTTATATAATTATATAATTTTTTGAAAACTTGACAAATTAGGAACTTGATAATTTACTATAACCCATCATAATAATTTGTCAAGTTAATAGTCAAGGACGGGAACCATCTTTAATACTCTTTTTGTGGTATGTTGAATTCCCCAATTAGGAACTGGATTCATTATTAACACTGATATACAATATGTACGCACATACAGTTTGGTATACATAACCTCATTGGCATCTTAGCAACAAGTCAATTTAGTTAGTGGAATCCATCTTTATAAGCACTGAGAGGGACTATTATTGTGATTCATGATTGGTACCTGCGACCTCTCTGTTTTATTTTATTTTATTTATTATTATTTTTATGTATATACCTTTATATAATTATATGGTTCTCTATAATAGTGTCTTAAAAGTACTGATTGAAGAAATAATAAAACATAAAATTGAGTGTTTTAGATCAATATCATGAAGTAGGCAGAGAAAGGTAAAGTTTTTAGACTAAAGAGAGAGAAGGATGAAGCATGAATGGGGCTTGATGTTATTTATTTGTACAAATGTTTTTTTTTTTTGAAAAGTTTGTACAAATTTTTTGTATTGGTTTTTAAACTTAAAATATTCCAATTCTCTAGTAATTCAGGTGGTCACAAACCCAAAATAATGATCCTTGAGGTGAGCCCAATTCTTTTGGTAGGCATTTGAATTGCCAAATGTTATTTCTCGTTCTTGACTATTCACTTTGCTCATAGCATTCTACAACACATTCTACAACATGTGAGTTTCTTTAATTATCTAATTTTTTTTCAAATCAAGATGTTTCATTCTTATTAATTTTAAATTTCTAATAATGTTCATCTTTTTTAAGTAGGGACTTGGGTGAAAAAAGATGCAAGGTTTTGTGAAGCCTATTGAAGTACTATTATATTGAAGACCTTTTTGGATGTTTATTAAATTTTTCTACAATATCACTTTTTGTTGAATATGTATATCATTTTCTACAATATCACTCGTCCTCCACGTCTGTTCTAAACATGTATATCAACCACAAAAGAAGACATAGTAAAACAACTACTTGAACTACGTGAATGTAATTCAAGGTGTATCACAACACAACCATTGCCATAAAATAAAAAAAAACTAGCACTATAGAGTCACGATGAACATGCATATCACATTAAGTCCTAAGTTCTCTTGAAGAGATAGCACGCAACAACTTTCGCTTAGTATCTAGAACATATAGCATATGTAAAGATAAAAGGTGGCCCCTTCGCAATGTGTTTGTAGGTGTTTAACCCCATTACTTTATTGACGCTTGTTCCCACAAGGATACTTCTACTGCCACTGGACAAAGGGCGGAACTCCACGAACCAATGCTCATGGGTGAGAGGAAAAATTGCCGCAAACTATTTTGCGTGTAATGTCCTTTTGACACAAACACCATTTGACCTTGGTGAAAACCTCCTTTCCTCACTTGTGTCTCTTTTGAACCAAGGCTACTTACTATACCCTCAGCCTTTCTATTCATAACACCACATCTCTTTGACCTATTATCTTTATTCTTGGAGCCCAATGCTCTAAGAAGCATCAGCCACAAAGGTTACGTGCTTGATGGATTTTGCAACCTTATGTCACTAATCCTTCAGCACCATGCAGTGTTTGATATCATCAAATTCAAGAAATTTGATGATATCAGTGGAGATCGAAATAACCTACACGCGCTCCTAAGAGGAGTGAAGAGATATGGTAATAGTTTGAACTTACTTGTTTCTCCATTTGATGTGTCTCAATGCTCTTGTCAGAGCACATCTTAGAGACATCAAACTTGATTGTAAGTTGCCTCAGTGTTACCAAACCAATCTCTCTAATGTGATATACTTCCCCTTTGAGGTGGTATGGCATTTGAATTGACACACAATATCATTCAAAGGTACTGCAAGATAACATATTCCGATCATTACCATCAGGCTATTTTATGACATACCCCAAGATTTCCAATATCTTCTCTTAATAGGAATTGTACTTTCCTAAATGTCATAACTAATCCCACTACACTATTTTGTTTCTCTCCCTAATGGAGATTCACACTACGGGTTTTGTAGTTTCACTATCAATCAATCCTAAACGCTAACATCTACACAGTTCTCTATTACACAACTCACGATTATTGAAAATTGTAATCAATGTCAGACGAGTAAATATAGACAGTCTCTGCATTCAAGAAGTGGGGTCAACCACCTTCATCATATAGAGAACTAATATATTTACACCTTTCTATGCATGACTCGTCAATTTTCACATAATAGTCACATACTATTCAAAATCCATCTTGGACTCCCACTAGGTAAGCGTTCAAGATGGACTTCGGAGTCTACCACATGCTTGACCATGAACTCTCAATTGATTACAACTCTTACAACCATTTGAATAGTCACATACCATTAAAAATTTGACATGGATAAGCATGTAGCTTTGAGGTTACAAATCTGTCATAAACTACCCCCAACTCCTACTCAGGTGAAACACTTAATCTGATTCAAACGGTCGTATACCATTTAAATCTTCTCCCGTTGTGTATGTGAGTGAGTCGAGAGATAGCCTTATGCCTCTCCTTAGACTCTAATTTTCCCTAGTTTCTCCTCATATTTGGATTCTTCTCACATAAACAAGAAGATCGACTCAAAGATCGTCGAAAATGGAGCTAAAACAGAGAAGTTACGCCCGACGAAAATTCACCCGAAAGCCAACTTTCAACGTTGACCATTGACCAAGTCAACGATCAAATGTTGACCAGTACTGTCGGTCAACAGCAGAAACTTCTCCGTCGGCCACCGGTCAGCTTCGGTGAACAGCTGCCGCCCACACCACTCACGGCAGCGACAATCACCAGACCTCCGACTATTGGCGACCATAAGCGGCGGTTCCGTTCGCCAGGACACCACCGGAGGCCCACCGCTCATCGTTGTTCACGACGGCATCGGCCGCTGTGTTACTGCCCGCCAGCCACCTCCCACGGTGGTTCAAAGAGTCGACAACTGCCAGTTGACCACCGCTCACAGTGTTCCACGACGTCGCTTGCCGCCATGGTTTGCTGGCCAATCACCGTTTGTAGCGGCTCCGGCCGCTGTCAGTGAACAGTTTCCGTCCCCTCAAATTTTTTTCTTTAATTTATTTTATATTAATCATTTAATAAACAAATTATTATAACAATTAATATCGGAGTCAAAGTATCTCTAGAGAATCTAGGAAAATCTTTTAAGTTTAAGTTCAAATCAAATTTGAATCTAAAAAAATTTTTAAAAAAATTTAAATTTCAAATTCAAAAAGATTTGACAATATCTAATTTAAAAGATACTTAAACACAATCTTTAAAACTTTTGACCTATCATAAAAATTAAACTAGAGATAACAACAAATACTAAAATTGGGGAACCTAAGCATATTCCTAAGTTCAGATCAAGAACATGAATACTATCATGAGGAACCCACACATGTTCCGAAGTTTTAAATAAATACAAAATCATGATTATCTTCTTTAGATACACATGATAATATACCGTTTATATATCATTTATCTCTAAAATGCTTTAGGGAATGGAGAACAACTATACATAAATAACTCATATATTTACATAAATACCAATAACAAATTTTGGGAAAGGGATAACTATATCCCTACAACATTTTGGAACCAAAAATTCCTGAAGAATAGAGAACTAGTATAACCAGGCTCTGATACCAATGAAGGATTTTGGATCCCCAAGACCCGATCCGAAGACTGAAACCTGAACAACAATTATAAATCCAGGGAAGTATTAAAAACACATTGCAGAACATACTAACCTGGACGTCATCGCTAATATTCTAGATCTTGCTAGTGTCTCTACTCTACCAAGACTGATCTCCAAACGTTGATCTCCTCATCACCAACTCCACCATGCGATGAGACTCTACCTACTAGAGGTAGAGCCATATTTCCACGACTAATCGCAGAAGAACAACTCTAAGAGAGAGAAAATATCACTATGTGGGTTCTCTCAATATGAGAACACCCTCTCCAACTCATGGAATCAACCAACAACTTGAATGATGGGGAATCACTCCTATTTATAAGAAAATGGGAGAGGTCTGAAAGCTAAACTATCTGATGTGAGACTTATGTAAAAGAGTCCACATTCCAATGGATCAACACATAACCCAATTGGACTCCCACATGGGTGGATATTTGACCCACAAAATCCAACAAGTTTTTTTAAGTGAAAAATAATATTTTTTCTAAGAACGGAAAAATATAAATCCCAATCTTCCAAATTTAAGAAAAAAAACAATGTAAAAAAATATAATTGAACTTCTTAGCACGAAACAATGAAGTAAAATATATATATATATAAAAGAACGCCGAATTAAATTTAATCCACATAAGATCAAACAAATCGTAAAATTTTCTTGGTTGTAGTAATTTAGAAAAACCAATATTTATCGTCACTACTCTCTTCTTATTGATGTGTGATTGTGACAAGGACTAAAGATTAAACAATAATTTGTAGAGACTACCTTGGTAAAGTTTGTTGATTTAGAGAATTCAAGTAAAAAAATATAGGGGGTGAACATAGTACATAATAAAATATAAAGTATCTTTTTGTTGTTACAGATAAATATTGTACTACTAGTGATTCGTTAACTTTATCAATGTTGTCTAAATAGAAATACCATACCAACAAGCAAGCAGAATACATATATCATTAAAATATGCATCTAATCCTAAGAATAAAATATTGATTGATACATGTTTATATACCTTTGGTTATCCATTTATTTGGTAGACATAGATAAGTGGGCTTTAAGCCTCATCCATGAAACATCTTGGTCCTCTCAATCATCTTCATCTTCAAAAGGTTTTCTAAATCTCATTATCTATTTAAAGAATGTGAAGAATAACTTGTTGTATCACGAGTACAAGAGAAAGATATACATACCCACTAATATATAAAATTTAAACTAAACAACGACTTCTTATTAATCAATGAATTTTAACTAAACAATGAGGTTTTGTTAATCAATAACTTACTATTTAACGACTTTTTGTTAATCAATGAGTTTTTTATTAATCAACGACTTTTAACTAAACAACGATAATAGTTCATTTAACTTTATGTATATTATTGTTATGAGTATGACTATATGTGTTTTTATTCTACTTACTGTTTCTATTTGTTAAATCATATTAAAATATTTTATTTCTTGTAATATGTGAAATTTTTAATGTTTGAATTCGTAATCAAATTAATAATGGAAAAGATCCATTTCTTTAATGAAATTAATCCTAACATATATGTATGTAGTTGTGCAATGAATTTTGTTAACATTTAAATTTGCTTTGATGAGTTTTTCTATAATTTTTTATTGACTAAATTTAATAAAAAAAAAAGTATCATTTTGACAATCAACATGTCTTGTTATTATTTTAAAAGATTACACATTCAATTAACTTTATCACACAATCAATTAAGTTAAAAACTAAATGGAGTAACAATATTATTAACAGAAAAAAAAAATTGAGAAGAAAAATTTAAAAGGGATTAGCTGAAAAAATGAACAAGTGAAAGATCAAAGTGAGATTTTAGTTAATTTTATAAGTTTAAATTTTAAAATAAAATTTAAATACCATTGTGTGTATATATATATAAGACTAACAAACAAAAATAGAAAAGATATGGTAAGATGAGATAGAGATGATGATGGGTAAATTATCTAGTCTTTATACTTGTTCCCATGCTTTTGAAAGGTTCCGCGATTGCTTGAATTTTTTTATCAGGTGCCATAGCTTCTCTAAGATTGGGTTAGATTTGTTCCTTAGCCGGATCATCTCCCTGCAAATGAAATTCATTTTAGTAATGTCGAAAAGATTTTGTTTTTACTTTTTTTAGGGCCTCAATTATAATTCTTTATATAAAAGAAAAAAATTTATTATTGGTACGGTACAAGTTGATTACTTTCTACTTCAAGAAAACACAACTTTGTGATAGAATTTTTTTCATCACAAATCCCCCATAAGTCTATCTGAATTTTGTCACAAAATTTGCCTCATTTTGTGATGGAATTTAGTGACTAATTTGTTCCATCACAAAAAAATGAAGCATCCTGTAAAATTTTGAAAAGCCCAACTCCCCAGTTTTGTGTTTCGTTTTCACACTTCAACTCTCAATTTTTTTATCCCTTATCCTAAATCTTTATTGTCAATTCTCCTACTTGCAGCAGCTTCCTTCTAAAAAAAACTCCATCTTGTATGTTGTTTATTGGCACATTCTTTTCCCAAGTTGTTAGGTGTGCAATGTCTCTTTCGATAAGTCAGGTGTTTCTAATCCTAACTCTATTTTTTTTTAGAAAATGACAATCAAACCCTAACTTTCATTTTTTATGCAAACTTTTTATTCATACCTAAAGGTTTTGCCATTGTAAACTCGTATTCATACTTCACTATGCTAATACCTCAAACTACAAAAATGTCACATTTAATTGCAAAGAGGTTTACCACATCTTATCGTTCTTCACTTGTGTCGATGTGCAATCGCTAATAGCGAGTGAAGAAGGAAATCAAACACGTCTTATTTTACTTAGAAATATATGGTTGTAATAGTAATTTTTCATTGTTTTTTTGTTCTTTCCTACTTTGTTGTTGAGAAAAACAAGAGTTTTAATGGTTGCACGGAAATTTGGAGATGCTAGTGCTAAATTTTGTTTTTAATTCTTTCAAATATTCCTAACAATGATCCTTGCTTTGTTTTTCTTTTAGTCGCATATGCATTTAAGTTAAAGCTCTTATGTTGATCATTATTACTACAATCCCAATTGTGCTTCTATGCATAATTCTAGTTTTGTAAACTTGCTCATGTGTTTTTTTTTCTATATTATTTGTTATTGTAGTAAAATGACAAGGGATGTCCTACGAAATCTTACTCTAATGGACCTAAGTTAAAAAATCCCAGTTCATATTGCAATAATAATGTGTAACTGTAATTCTTGTAACTATTATAGTAATTGAAGTGAAAACACAATAATTTTCCACAACAACCATTAATAATGTGTTGTTTTCATAGTTTTAATGTAATTTAGATCATACTATGGGTCATTTAGTTAGAGTTCAATTGGTGTTGCAATTCGGCTGTGACCATGGTTGTCAAACTCGCGTTTTAACTCGTAGAAATGCACATGTTTACGTTTTCACATAGTTAAACCTGGCCACGTCTCATCCTGACTCGGAAATTGCATAAACTCTGGTAGAATCAGTTAAACTCGGACTAACTCGGTTAAAAACGCGAGTTAGGACCGAGTTAAGTGAGTTTGCTACTCTGGTCCAATTTTGAATGGAAAAATGAAAAACTTAATAATACTCTATGAAAAAGTGAGTTCAAGGAAGAGATGAGAAATTGAGAAGAGTTGAAGAGTTGAAAAAGTGAAGAGTTAAAGATTTTTTTGTACTAGAATATAGAAGAAGAAGAAGAAGATGAAGAAGAAGAAGAAGAAGAAGAAGCACGCATCATTATGGTGAGGTGAGAAGTGCAATATAGTGACTGGTGAGATGAGAGGCGCCGTTCAAGTGAATAAGGGGTGGTGTATTAGGGTTTTTGATGATGCAAATAGTAGTTGAACATTTATTAATTTTTTGACTTTTTCAATTTAAATTAATTTGATTTTTCCCCTAATATAAAATACTTTAATCTTTAACTTTTTATAATTACAATCATTATAATTTGTAGGAAAGAGGATGATGTGAATGAGGAAATAATTATAAAGGGAAATGGTATAAACTATAAAGAGAGAGTTGTGTTTAAGTCCTTAAATAATAAATTTCTTTCAGTTTAGTCTCAATATTATCTTGTTAATTCTACATAGCCAAGTATTGTGATTAAAATTTAGGAAAAAAATGTAATATATTTTTATATATAATTTTTTATATTTATGTGAACTCTTACAATTTTACTATACGATTTTACGTTACGAGTTCACCCCCCCCCCTTCTCCGTGTCTGCTTAAAAAAGCGATTTTGACAACCATGGCTGTGACACTATATATGTTGATGACTTTATGGAGGTTTATTACTATGCTGAATTTGATTGTGAAACTTTATGAATGTTAATGACTTTATGGATGTACATGAAAGGTATTCAATTTCTTTCTTTTTCTTTCAAAGTTTCTTCATTTATAATAGTCATTTTGTTCATAGTCAACTTTTCACAGTTTGGTCCATCGGTCTTGTAGCAACATCAAACACAAAAAAATCGACAAATTTTTTCACTACAAAAGTCATTGTTTAGATTAATTTCTTAAGGCAAAAAGTGACCATATCTGTCATACATTGCATTACAAAGATTATACACAATAATCAACATAAACAACATTCAAAATAATTGAGTAACAACAGTACTCTCCCTCTTTTTGTACTTGTTCACTACTTCCCTCAACTTCATTATAGTTTACATTGCCTTCAACTCTAATCTCATGTTCAAGCTTTTAATTTTCTTTTCTTGAACCTTTTGAGCAACTTTATGACCACGTCGGCATGTAGGACCATCAACCCATTCAATATATGAACAATCATAAGGCTGTAAACAATGAAGTGCAACTTGTCATTATCTTTTGATGGAAATAAACCATAAGACTCCAATGTAATAATAAGACAAATGGGCCAAACCATGAGGACCCTATATGTAATTTACCCTTAAAAAAAAATCAATATTACAAAGCATGTAAAAAATATTAAGCTATAAATATAATTTTTTTGAGTCATAAGTAGTATTGTCATGATATGACAGAGTAATAGTTAATGCTCATAATAAATTTCAGTAATTGCTTTACTTACTAACTGAAATGGGGTGAAAGAATCTGCTTAAATCCAATTTCTAGACATCATTATTGAAGTCAAGAAAGATGTGGAACCTACAATGAGACAAAACAAATGTATACATAAGGCAAAAGTCATCAACAAGTACATACACATTAGAATATTGCTAATGTGGATTAGGATCAACCCTCCACATATTTCTTTGTTTTCAAAGTATAAAATAAATTTTCACTATTCTTATTTTTGGAATTCAAAAACAATATTATTTATCTTTTCATTTAAAAAATTGTTTTAGTAACTCAAGTCATCATCAAACAAGTTTATTTAAATAAAAATAACAATTTTTTTCTAAGATCGGAAAACTACAAATCCCAATCTTCCAAATTTAAGAAATAAACACTGTAGAAAAATATAATTGAACTTCACAGCACGGAGCGATGAAGGAAAAAAACTAGAAAAAAAAAGAACGTCGAATTAAATTTAATCCACATAAGATCAAACTAATCGTAAAATTGTCTTGGTTGTAATGATTTAGAAAAACTTATATTTAACGTCACTACTCTCTTCTTATTGATGTGTGATTGTGTCAAGGACTAAAGATTAAATAATAATTCGTAGAGACTACCTTGGTAAAGTTTGTTGATTTAGAGAATTCAAGTATAAAAACATAGGAGGTGAACATAGTACTTAATAAAATATATCTATATGTTGTTACGAATAAATATTGCACTACTAGTTATTCGTTAACTTTATCAACGTTGTCTAAATAGAAATATCATACCAGCAAGCTAGCAGAATACATATTTCATTAAAATATGCATCTTATCCTAAAAATAAAATATTGATTGATATATGTTTATATACCTTTGGTGATCCATTGATTTGGTAGACATAGATAAGTGGGCTTTAAGTCTCATCCATGAAACATCTTGGTCGTCTCAATTATCTTCATCTTCAAAGGTTTCCTAAATCTCATTATCTATTTAAAGAAAGTGAAGAATAACTTGATGTATCACGAGTACAAGAGAAATATATATATATATATACCCACTAATATTTAAAAGTTAAACTAAACAACGACTTCTTATTAATCAACGACTTTTAAGTAAACAACGAGGTTTTGTTAATCAACGACTTTTAACTAAACAACGAGGTTTTGTTAATGAACGAGTTTTTATTAATCAACGACTTTTAACTAACCAATGGCAATAGTTCATTTAACTTTATGTGTATTATTATTATGACTATATGTGTTTTTTTTTCTATTTACTATTTCTATATGGTAAATCATATTAAAATATCTTATTTCTTGTAAAATATGAAATTTTTATTGTTTGAATTCATAATCAAATTAGTAATGGAAAAGATTGCTTGCTTTGATGAAATTAATCCTAAAATATATGTATGTAGTGTGTGTTTTGGGCCTGACTTATATGTATGTAGTTGAGCCATGAAGTTTGTTAACATCTAAATTTGCTTTGACGAGTTTTTTTTCCTTCTAATTTTATATGTGACTAAATTTAATATTATTGTATCAATATGTCATGCTATTAATTTAAATTAGGATAAAGTGAACTTTTGGTCCCATAACTTTTTTTGTTGCAATTTTGGTCCCATAACTTTGGCAAAGGTCTCAATTTGTTCCCATAATTTTTTTTGTTGCAATTTTGGTCCTATAACTTTTAAAAACGTCTCATCGTTGGTCCAAATACTGATTTCAATCTATTATCTACCGTTAAAGATGATCTGAAATACTGAGTTAGATAATGACGTAGCAAATATGGGTGAAGTTATGTGACAGATGGAAATCAGCTTGCGACCAACGGTGAGACGTTTTTAGAAGTTATGTGACCAAAATTGCAACAAAAAAAGTTATGGGACCAAATTGAGACCTTTGCCAAAGGTATGGGACCAAAATTGCAACAAAAAAAGTTGTGGGACCAAATTGAAACCTTTGCCAAAGTTATGGGACCAATAGTGCACTTTACCCTTTAAAATATAACACATGCAATTAACATTATCACAGAGTCAATTAAGTTAAAAACTAAATTGAGTAACAACATTAATAACAGAAAAAATTGAGAAGAAAAATTTAAAAGGGATCAACTAAAAAAATAAACATGTGAAGGATCAAATTGATATTTTAGTTAGTTTTATAAGTTTAAATTTTAAAATAAAATTTTCAAAATACTAGTATGTATGTAAGAAAATCAACAAAAAAAATTGGTTAGATGAGAATATGCATAGAGATGACAATGGGTAAATTATCTAAGTTCTAAGGTTGCTTGAATTTCGGATCAAGTGTCGTAGCTTCACGAAGATTGGTTTAGATTTGCTCCTTAGCAGGATCATCTCCCTGCAAACGAAATTCATTTTAGCAATATCGAAAAGATTGTTTTTACTTCTTTTTCTTTTTAATTTTAGCGCCTCAATCATAATTTTATATAAAAAAATAAAAATGTATTATTATTGGTGCAGTAAGTAGGGGTGTTCAAAACCGAACCAAACCGATTGAACCGAACTACACCGAACCAAACCGAACCAAACCGAACCAAAACCGACATTCAAATGGTTTGGTTTGGTTTCATTTTTCTTAATTTTGGGCGGTTTGGTTCGGTGGCGGTTTGACACTTCACCAAACCGAACCAAACCGCAACTATGCAATTATATATAAATAATACAATACATTATATATATATATAATTTATGCGTTCCTCCACTACTCCACTAAAACAAATAAACAATGAGGCACAGCCCATGAAACTATAACCTAAAGACCAAAAGTAAAAATTGAAAAAGTAGCCGCATAGACATTTGACATTTCAATTCGCATTCAAAGTTCCAAACTGAAACCAGGGAAAGACCAAACCCTAACATCTATATTTCGTCTTCTCCCATTCGCATTCAAAGTCCCAATTCGTCTTCTGTTTCATAACTTAATGAACATAGTGCTGCTACTTTTCAGATGTTATGAAATTAGTACTTTTTATATTAATTATAAAATTAATAGTAATTAAAGGTCAAACCGCCCAAACCAAACCGCCAAAACCGCCATTATATTGGTTTGGTTTGGTTTGGTTTGATATTTTTTTTCAAACCGAACGGTTTGAGTTTTCTCCAAACCGATGCGAGCGGTTCGGTTTGAAAAACCATATTAAACCGCCCAAACCGCCCAACGAACACCCCTAGCAGTAAGTACATTCTACTAGAAGAAAAACAAATTTGTGACAGAATGTTTTTCATCATAAATCTCCCACAAGTCTGTCAGAATTTTGTCACAAATATTGCCCTCAATGAAATCATACATGTAACTCATTTTTGTGATACTGACTAATTTGTACCGTCACAAAAATATGAAGCAGTTGGTTTGGATAATTAGAGAAGGAATAAAAGTTAGAGATTGGAGGAAGAGGGAAGAGAAGGTTAATCTATTTTTACTTTATCTTATTTAGGGAGTAATTCCTATTCTAAAATACTCCAATTTAAAGTATTAATAATTTGTGAAGGGAAGATAATAATGAGAAATTAAAACTTAATCTTTAAAACTTTCCAAGTGAAAGGAGGTTTGAGATTTATTCCTTCCGTCTCCTTTTTCTCACTCCTCATTTCAAACGTACTCTAAAAATTTCTTATTCATCCTCATGTGCTTTCAACCCCTTTTTTGGGCTTCAGCCCATTGGACCTGCAGTGCAATATTATCAACACAATATCAATGGGCCTAGGTTGCCAACTTGGCAAAAAGAAAAAGTTACACATAATGCAACTACTCCACAAATTACTTCACATATATATATTAGAGGCTTTGCAAATATGTATGTAAAATAAATGAGGGACTAAATTATTAACTCGGTAAAAAAGAAGGGATCAAATAATAATTTTCCTCTTATTATTAATTTTGTACTATAGTTTTAAAATGTGGACGACCAAAAAGGGGTGGAGCCATATAATATAAGACTAGGGCACGCAAATATATATGTAAATTAAATAATGGACTAAATTGTTAACGTAGTAAAGAAAGAGAGATCAAATAGTAATTTTTCTCTTATTTTTAATTCATAGACTATAGTTTTAAACATGGACGACCAGAAAGGGGTGGAGCCATATAATATAAGATATACTACCGTATATGATTTTATTATTTTTCTATCGTCATTTTCATAGAATCATAAAGTTAAATTATCTACCTTCAAATTATTCTTTTATTCTTTCAAAATAAAAAAATAAAAATAATTACCTATTATTGTTTGATATTTTTATAATTTGTTTTACATCCTTAAAATATAACAAATAAAATACAACTAAGAGTAGAAAAATATAATTGAGAAATTCAATAAAAATGCATTATTTTATTATTATTTTAAAATAAAAAACACAGCTGTCTATTATNATATATATATATATATATATATATATATTAACACTGGATTAGTTCAAATAGTTAATAATCCACTTGATATTATTTAAGTAAAATTTCGAATTCAGTTTTTAAATGTAATTATTCTTATTAAAAGTTTATCTCATCATAATTAAATACTTGACACAAATCGAATCAAAATTAATTGAAAAAAAGTCTTAGAAGATTGAAGAACTATATATATATATAATAGTGATCCTATCCTAATTGTTGGACCAAATTTTGCATATAGTGTGGTCCTGTGCCTTTTCCCTCTGCTTCCTATATCTCTAATGTCCTTTTCTTTTCCCTCAATTACTGCTTTGTACGTATCTGCCTTGCTTTCTCTCTCATCAAACTTTATTAGTCAATTCTTCATTTGTACATTTTGATTCTTCAATGACGACTATGCAGAATTCAGTACTCTTCACACACAATGTGTGTGCCTTAGCTATATATGTTTATGTGAGTATGTATGACTGTATGTTTTGCTTATTACTACTTAATTTTAAAGATTATACATAATTAGTGCACAAGATTATAGATGTGATTACTTATATAGCAAATATTTTTGCTTTGTAGAGTTTAGTATGAAAAGAGATAAATTTTCTACATCGATCAAGATCAAAGAATTCACGTAGAGTTTTTTGCTTTGTAGTCTAATGATTAGAAGTTGAAAGTTACAATTTAAAAATATGGCATCGTCCAAAATCTTACATCTACGACGATATCAACCTTTTAAGATTTATGACAATATTTGGATTCTGATTCTTTCATAGTACAACTAAAAAGCACAAAAAGGAAATTCAAATGCATGTCGAAAATGTTGTTATCGATCATTATTAGTTAATATCAAGGAAGCTATTAACAAAATCTTCACTAGGTTTATAACCATGTTTGCTATGAGTTTTAATAATTACTTTTTAACAAAACTAATTATTTAGTCAATTTTTTATGAGTAAAATAAAATTATAAAAGATAATCATAAAAAATGTTATTAGTACAATCAATTTGGTGTCTTTGTCAAAAGTATTAATTAAAATTTGGGTAAAATACAAAAAACGTACTTGTGGTTTAGCCCTATTTCACATCACTGCAGTGTGGTTTAAAACGTCTCACTTTGGGTACCTGTGTGTTTTGACGTTACCCACGTTAAGTACTTGAACTCTTTTCCGTTAGAATTTAGACGGAATATGCTTGTGACTCAGTGAAAAAACAAATTTTAGTCCACAAACTATGCGATAAGTTTCATTTTGGTTCTAAAACAATTTTTTAAGGTCCTTTTCTTTTTATAAAGGATCAAAATGTAAGAAAAAAACAGAAATTGATGCCCAAAAACATAAATTTCTCTTCATCCTCTCACGTCTCTTCGTCTTCTTCTTCACTCTTCCAACCATTCCATCATTCGCTCAAACTCTCTCTTCTCCGATGTCCTCTTCCTCACTCTCTCTCTCTCTCCTCCGCTGTCAAGATCTCGCCGTCGTTGTCTGCATCATCATCGTCTTCCGTCGTCGTCTGAATCATCATCGTTTGTCATCGTCGTCTGCATTATCATCGTCTGTCGCCGTCTATATATATGTGTGTGTGTGTGTATCAATGTGTGTGATTTGGGGTTTGTTGAGTAGAATTTGATGATGATGATGATGATGATGATGAGAGTAGAATTCTGATTATTTCTGATTTGATTTGATGAGTAGAATTTGAAATTTTTATGAGGAATGAGGGGTTGTTGAGTTTATGGGAAGAAGATGATGATGAAGAGAGTGTTTGGCTAGGTTTTAGGGTTTAGGGGTTAGGGTTTTAGGATTTAGCCGTTTAAGGTTTAGGGCTTTAAGGTTTTAGAGTTTTAAGGTTTTGGGTTTTAGGGTTTTAAATATTTTGTTTGATTTCAATTTAGTCCTTGCGTATCAATTTAGTCCTTGAAAGATTCTTGGATTAAGGACTAAATTGGAATGTTTGGAAGAGTTTTAAGACACTTTACAATTTTATTTTGATGATTTAGGACTAAAATGAATGAAAATGATGAAAAAGAGGGGGATGTTGAGAATAATGTGATAAGAATGGGCCAAGGATAAAATTACATTTTTTAGATCAATTATAAATTAGAGATAAATTTGTGGTTGAACTAAGAATAACGGATAAAATTGCGATAAAATCACATTTTAGAGATCAAAACAGAAAAAATGTGAAAGTTTAAGGACAGAAATGAAATAAAAAATAGCTTTTATGGCCAAAATGAAACTTATTCCATAGTTTGAAAACCAAAAATGAGTTTTTAACATTTGTGTGGAAATCAACGACTAAGATGCAAGAGAAACCAACGGTTAAGATGCAATAGAAATCGACGGCTAAGTAACATTGGAAATTGATGGCTAAGATTGCACCACATCAGCATTTTCTATTAAAATTAACGGAACAAAAACAGATGCACCCTAGTTGCTAAACGGCACATATCTCAGGTACCCAAAGTGAGACGTTTTAAATCACACAATAGTGATGTGAAATCGGGCCAACCACAAGTACATCTTTTGTATTTTACTCTTAAAATATAATGACAAATCTAGTTGTTAGTTTATTTCAACTTGAAAAACAATTATACTCAAAATATCATAAAACAATTTTAAGAATATTTTAACTCATCTAAAGATTTTTTTTTTTAAATTTATGGGAATCACATTCTCAAGAGTATGATTTTCGGAATTAAAACAAATAATCCATATACCAAATTGCTCCCCTAATATTTATCTTAAGTTCCATTTTGGTCTTTTATTATGTTATGGTCCTTAAACTTCTCCAAAAGTTTCATTAAGGCCTTTACTAAATTCCACAATTGGTCTCTAACTACTGATTGTGGTCATACATCTCTCATTTCAAGTTCAAATGTGATGAAATCAGTGATACGTGTTAGTTAGAGCAGTTAGCAAACAAGATAAATAATATTTCAAATGTGTGTTTGGTCAAAACATTTATACTAATTTTCAAACCACTAAATTCGTTTACCAATAACCCCAACTTGGCAAAGAAAAAATTTTCAAGGATAACTCGTAACTTCGATTTCATCGCATCCGAAGTTGAAACGAGAGAGATATGACCAATTCATAATATGAGTGACCCACTTTTGGATTTGATTTCAGGCCCGATATCACCATGTTTGTTAATGGTTCTAATTGGGTAGAGAAATAATTCATCAAGAGGTAATCCATAGTTCAAATTTCGTAACATTTGAACTTGAAATTACCATATTTAGTAGTTAGGGACGAAAGTAGAACTTTTGAGAAATATTAAGGATCAAAGTAGAACAAAAAAAATATTAAGGACCAAAATAGGATTTTGGTTTTTAACTAATTATACTTTTTAGGATTGTTAAATTTTTAAAAAACTTATATATTATTTTTTAGATAAACTAATATTTAGTCCCTAGATAATAAGAACATTGTCATTTTAGTCTTTAATTTTCTTAAAATGCCTGACATAGTTCTAAAAAATTAATGTCTTGTTACAATTTAATTCATCTATGGACATCCTATCATTGCGTACATCTCACTTCTTAAAGATACTAATTACAATGAGTCCTGAATTTTAAAATGTTAATTGAAAAACTTTATAACAAGATATAAAAAACTTTAGATAAATTTTATTCCAAGTATTCTGGCCTAACTTTATCATAATCCATTAGTTAACATGTTGGCTAATTAACTATATTCTAAAACACCAAAAGAACCATTGGGTCCAATCCAATTCAATCCAAACAACATTGTGAGGTTTTTTCCAAAGTAAAAAAATAAAATAAAAATGGTCCAGCTCTATAAGGCAACTGCAATCAAGCAATATGGTTATCTTTACCTTTCAATGCCACAGTGTCTGTTTGCTTTCTCTCTCTCTCTCTCTCTGTTGTCCTTTTTTCTTGCTGTAATTTCAGAGAACTGTTAAAAACCCATCACCACAAAAGTACACAACCTAACAAAATCAGACCCAAAGAAAGCAAAAAAAGAAAAGAAAAAAAAAAGTAAATCTTTATTTGATTTGTCTTGCATGCACTAACATGCACCACTTCAATTGCATGGACAATGGTCCCCTCTTACTCTTCAGCAATATCCATCCATCCCCTTCCAGTTCCAATTCCATACCCTAAAAACCCCTTCATTTTCCACTTTAACCTTCCCTTCTGCAACCATTATTCCCTTCAACTACCAAACCCCTTTGGTTCACTGCTAAACTTGTGACTAAGTCTGATCATCATTTTCCCCAATTATATCATCCAATTTCTCATCTTTTCTCTTTTCTCAAAAGGGGTTTGTGCAAATTTCAGAGCAGGGTTGTATTTATGTATGTATGTATATATATAGAAGAGTACAAGCCCTAGCTTTCGCTTTCGTTTTCATAGGCCTCTCAGTTTCTGCTTCACTGGACTTATTAGAGTCATTACTATTATTATTATTATTAAGACTTGGCAAGGCTTCGAGAACTGCGCTTTAATTTTGTGTTCTGCTGCCTGCTATTACTATATAGACATATATATATATATGTTTTGTTTCTTAGCTTTTCCATAAACACAAGGAGGAAGAAAAGCAAAAGAGGTTTGGTATTATTGTAATCTTCTTTTGGGGTTCCCTCTTGTTTTCTATTCAGTTTTGAGCAAGAAATTAGGATCTTGTTCTCTCTTCTTTTTCTTTTCCTTTTTTTAATGCTATCTATCTGGTTATCAAAAAAACCATATTAGTATGTAGTTTTCTGTTGGGACCCATATATGTTTGTATTGGTGTTATCTTGATCGTCACTTCTATTTGGAGGGATTGAGTCTCCTGTTTCATCCTTTGTTCTTCTGTCTGTTCCTTTCCTGTGTCTCCAGAAAGAGAAATACCCATGTGAAGATATCTTATGCATTAACCATGAAATCCTCTTTGGCCATAATTTCATTTTTCCATTCATCTTGAATCTCTATATTCTTCTTACCTTGAATCTTAACATCATGAAATGCATCAAGGCTATTTTTTCTGGACATGGGAATATTCTTCTTCCTCTGCTTATTCTCTATCTGGGTTGTGCTTGCTTTTCTTCTGGGCAAGTAGAGCTTGATGTAGCTCCAATGGAGAAAAATGAGAAAGAAGCTCTTTACTCCACCATTCAAGGCTTTGTTGGTAATTGGTGGAATGGCCCAGATCTCTATCCAGATCCTTGTGGCTGGACTCCTATTCAGGTACTTCAATTTCTATATATATATATATATATATATTACCCATGTGCCTATCTGTACTATCAAACTGCAAAAAGCTCTATGTATAATTCAATCATTAGCTCTTTTACTGTGATAGCTAGGAATTAGGCTTGATTGAACATCACATACACATCTCTGTCTGATATTGAAATTTCATATAGCAGCTAATTGTCTGTTGATCATGATGATGGAATTCAGAAAAGATAAGAAGGAAAAATCTGATGTAGTTTAGTAGTTTAGTACTTTAGTTCATCATTTTGACTATTTTAACATAATGACTTCACAATTATGTTAAACACTTCCTATGTATTAATGTTACTTTTAGAAATAAATTATCTCATGAATTTTAGCATTTTGCACTCTGCTGCAAGCCAAAGAAACAAAAAAAGTTACTTGGTATCACTGTTTAGCTTCGCATCCCAGCCTATTACAATATAGAAGTTAATATCACCAGAAAACACTGATTTACTTGTGTATAACCATAATTTTCTTGCTGTATATTTACTGCAGGGTGTCTCTTGTGATCTGTTCAATGGGTTTTGGTATGTAACTGCCTTGAACATCGGACCCATTCATGAAAACTCTCTATCTTGTGCTGAGAATTTGGAATTTAGACCACAATTGTTTGAGTTTAAGCACCTAGAAGCTCTATCGTTTTTCAACTGCTTTTTATCAAACCAAAAGCAGCATCCAGTTAGTACTATCATCCCTAGTGGAAATTGGGAGAAACTTTCTGGAAGCCTCGAATTGTTGGAGTTTCGATCGAATCCGGGTCTCATTGGAAAAATCCCTTCTAGTTTTGGTGTTCTTAAGAACCTGCAATCTCTGGTTTTACTCGGAAATGGATTGAGAGGTGAAATTCCACCAGAGATTGGCAATCTTAAAAAACTCAAGAGGCTTGTCCTTGCTGGAAACTCTTTCAATGGGCATATTCCAGATATGTTTGGAGGTTTAAGTGACTTACTAATCTTGGATTTAAGTGGAAATTCACTATCTGGACCTTTACCTTCTACTCTTGGAAGCTTAACTTCCTTATTGAAGCTTGATGTAAGCAACAATCATTTAGAAGGAAATCTGCCAAATGGGTTTGCTTATCTTAAGAATCTGACCCTTATGGACTTAAGAAACAACAGATTTTCAGGTGGGTTGGTTTGGTCTATTCAAGAGATGTATTCCTTAGAAGAAATGGCCTTATCCAACAATCTGATAGGTGGAAACATCAGAAGCCTAAAGTGGGAAAACCTTCAAAACTTAGCCATTTTGGAGCTATCTAATATGGGCTTGACAGGGGAGATTCCAGAGTCCATTTCGGAGTTAAAGAGATTGAGATTCTTGGGCCTTAGTAACAACAACCTCACAGGAAGGCTTTCACCAAAGCTATCATCTCTTCCTTGTCTCACTGCACTGTACCTCAGTGGAAACAATCTGACAGGTGACCTTAATTTCTCAGAACAGTTTTATGTTAGAATGGGTAGACGCTTTGGGGCATGGGACAACCCTAACCTTTGCTATTACCATGATGGAGAAATATCCGAAAGACATGTTCCTTTTGGGGTAAAACCATGCCAGAAAGAGGTCAAATTGCTAGAAATTGATAATACACAAATGAAGCTTCTTAATGGGGATGTAAATCAGACTTCACATTTGATGATGACCTCTCTGGGATTTTCAAGGTTTGCTTCTGAAGGATTCTGGTTTACTTTTCTGGTAGAGTCATGCATGATGATGGGTCTTTTGCTAGTTAACCTTTGATATAGGTCTTTGATCAAAACAAGAGTTCAACTTGGGATTTCAGTTTTAACCTTTTAGATGTTACAATAGCCTGCATTTCTTTTGTAGCTTTTTTTGGTGTAAAAAAGTTTAAACGACTTAGGTTCCAGAACTCACTGAGGTTAGGGCATGTGTCCAGACTCAATGAGCGTTTATAACGCTACTTACAGATGTCTCTTTATGGAATATGAGGAGCTGTCTCTTTACTAGATCAACTTTTGTTAGCTTTTTTTGTAACTTTTCAAACACAAGTATTGATGATCTTTTTAGTTTGTTATTTTGCTGACAAGTTGATTGCCTTAGCAGTGACCATTGTGATAATCTGTACCATAATTAGTTGGCATGTTTATCATGTATCCAAAGCAGAATCAATCCAATGGTAGATAAATATGCATTGAGTGAGCAAATATATATTTCTGGGACATCAAAGATTTCACCTTGTTTATATAAAACACAAATTCTTACATTTACACATTTGAAAGTTCATAAACTTTTAGTACGACTTTATTATATTGAGTACTCATAAAGTTGTAGTTGCTTACTTTAGCACCTTAGAAAGGGTAAAACTATATATTGTACAAAATCATATTCTCAAAAACTTAAGTGATAATAAAGCATTTAGAGTATCAAATTATTAATCTCACCATTTCTTGAAGATCAAAATAACATTTAGAATGCAGCTGTATTTATTGGGGAAGCTCTATGAGAAATTTCATTGCTAAAGTGTAACTTAGAACACTATTAATCCAAGGAATGTAATCCAGTGATAGCAATTCATTTACCTTTAACCAAAAGGTCAATATTTCGAATCTGACTTCAGGTATAAAATAACCTTATATCTTACAAACCAACAAAAAAAAATAATCATTAATGCCCACAGCAGAGAAAACACTAAACAATATTTGAGCACTTCAAGAATAAAAGAAAATCTCTGTACACTGAGGGCCAGCTTGGGAAGAGCATCATCTTGATCTCATCTTATTCAATCATCATCTCATATTAGGATTGGATGAACAGTAATGGTTAGGTGTTTTTTTTGGAACCTCCATCTCATCTCATCTCATCCACATCATCATCTCATTCATAAAATCATCTCATTTTCTCTTACAATTACTAATCTATCCCTACTTATACACCTATAATTACCAATACTTTAATACAAATAAAAAAAAAAACTAGACAAAATAGTAATTTTACATACCCTCATTTATTACACTTATAATTTTCTCTCTCTATCTATCACTTCTCATCATTTTTTTTTCTCTTTTTCCACTCACACACTTTTTCTCTTTCTCTCTCTCACACACACATCCACCTCTCTCTCTTTCACACACCCCACACACACTCTTATATATATATATATATATATAATTTATATTAATTTAATTAAACAAAAATTTTACAATATTTTTTATCGAGGAATGATAGAAAATTAATGAAATGAGCATAAAATAAGACAATATGAGATATTGTATTTTCTTCGGTTTTCGGTTATTCTGAGTTTGGATATGTTCTATATATGTAGACAATGGTTCTATCTATATTTTTTTGTCAAATTAAAGGACTTCTAAATCTAATAACGATAATGTATTGAATGGAAAAAATACAAAATGACCCACGTGTATGTACAGGATGGAAAAATATAGGGTTAAAGGGTCAATTTAGTCCTAAATGTATGCCTTAATATTCATTTTGGTCCATTATATTTCAAAATATTCAAATTGCTCCTAAATATTTGCAAAATGTTTCATTTTGGTCCCAACTATTGAATATGGCTTGTTTAGAGCTACGTATTGTTCCCAAAGAATACTTTCTCTANGGACCAAATTGTATTCTTAAAAATAATTCCAATATTATTTTCATTTTGGCCCATCATCTCATCCACTTGGATTGACCTCTAACCCTTCATCCAAAATTTTCTCATCCTCACGCTTTCCAATACAATATCACACTTTTCAATATCATCTCATCTCAATATTATTCCAATCAAAACACAACCAAACACCTATCATCTCATCTTATTACCTCCATCTCATCTCATTATTTCCTACCATTTCTACCCCTATACAAATTACAAAAATCCATAAACTTATTTATACCAACCCCAATCATTACATACCCTTTTATATAATTTCACACCCTATTTAACATCATTTTCTCTAAAATCACCCAAACACCAATACATCATCTCATTTCATCCAATTAAAAAATAATCTCATCCCATCCATTTAGTTGAACTTGGATTAAAATCATATTGCTCCCAAACAGACCCTGAACTTGTGTACTTAGAGCTGTTATATATCTTATAACTTTCATTATCCTGTAATTTATTTATTTATATCACTTTTTTGTGAACTGTTCAATATTTATGGAGCTTGTGTTAAAAGCAGATTATGATGGGGATGTATCTATGATAAAGCAATGGCATCCAATCAAGGGTCACTTTATTCAAGGTTTGTTTTCTTCGAAATTGCTCTAAGGGCATTAACATCCCACAACTGTTCACTGACCAAAGATAATTGATTGTTCTTCCTCTTGTAAGGACCACCTACCCTAAAACAATTATTACAAGAAATTTCTAGCTATACAAACAAACATGATTAATAAATCAGTAATATTTTTCTTTCTGTTTATCTCAAAATTATGATTTAATAAGGAAGATTCTGCAAGTTTAAGATGGGAAAAAAATTTCTACACCAAACTAACTCAGCTTTGATATGAAACTACTGACATGTAATCAAAGCCCAAAGAGAGAAATTTGGGGAAATTTCAAATATAATTATAAATTATGTTGACTTTTTATCAATGGATCTCTTAAAAGACAGATTTTTTACTTTGCATTTAGGGTTTTTTTTTCTCCTTTTATTAATGTTATTGTAAATGTGTAATTTCTGTTAAAGCTATATAAGGACTTAGGATTCTGAATCACTCCCTTGACTTGTAAAATTTTAAGGTAATATTTATATTTTTATATATTTTTTACTTTTAAAAAATGTAAAATATATAATATTTATGAGGTCAAAGTGAAAATTTGATCTCATATCTTTTGTTAAGTTCCTAATTTGGTCCTATATCTTTTTTTGTTGCACGTTTAGTCTCATATCTTTATAAAAGATCCCAATTTAGTCTCATATCTTTTAGTCTGGTCGCAGAATTGGTCTCATATCTTTGCAAAAGAATCAACCGTTAGTTGATCATTTTGTAAAGATATAGGACCACTTCTGCACTTGACCCAAAGATATAGAATCAATTATGCAATTGACGTAAAGATATGAGACCAAATTTGCAACAGAAAAAGTTATATGACCAAATTTAAACTTGACCAAAAAATATGAGATCGAAAGCGTAACAAAAAAAAACATGACCAAATTGAGAATTAAACGAAAAATATGAGACCAAATTAAAACGTTGACTTATAATAAATAGTCTTTTAAATTATGCGATAAAATAATATCTCACATAAAATATGCAAAAGAAAATTTAATAATAGTGAAATAAAGTTAAATGGTTTTTTTTATCATTTTATTATTTTAGTTTAAAAATAAAATAAAGATAGTAGAAAATTACAATAAAAGTTTACATAATTTATCATACTTTATTTTCTAGAATTTTAGTATATAATAAAAATAATAAATTTAGTTTTATAATAATTTTATATCTATTATAGTTATAAATTTTAAAATAATATGTCACTAGTATATGTATATAGGATTAGACGTCTATGCTGCTTATAGCCTCGACCACGTTTATGATATATGCATATGGATATAGGGTTAGGCGGGTTCGGTTGCACTCTGATTATAATCTGTTCTAATTATAATCGTAATAAGCATGTTTGTTTGTGTTTTTTTCTGATCAAATTATAATCTTGATTTTTTTATAATCAAACACACTCAATTACACTTATACCCCTATATATATACTTATAATTACTTATACTCTAGTACATTCAATCACACATCACAAGGCTAAAATAGTAATTTACCTGAAATGGTCGACCAATTCTGTCAATGGTGGACCGAATATCAACTTGAGAATGATATCAGGCCCAACGTTCGATCCACTGATGTAAAAAATGGTCGACCGAATTTCAACCTGAGAATGCTATCAGGCCAATGCATGTTCAGTCCACCGATGCAAAAAATGGTTGACCAAATACCTGAAATGAGTCACATTGAAATTTTTTTCGGGTCCGAAGTTCTTTTTTACATTCTCTCTCATCTTGTGCCAAACGGTGGACCATTTTTTTGATAGTCCACCGAATGTCGGGACCTGATTACTACACTTTAGTCCTTTTGGTCCACCATTTTGCAGGCAAAAATAGAATGGTCGACCAAACCAAATAAGCACCTCACACGTTGTTTATGATTATAATCATATTTTCACGATTCCCAAGGCAAACAATGACAAAATCTGATTTTTTTCAAAAGCAACAATCACATCCAAACACACTTTGATTATAATAAAATCACATCTTACTTTTTCCTACTTTTTCTTCCATTTCTACCCCTATACAATTTATCAATTTCCTTACCCTTCTATCTACCAACCACAATCATTACATACCTATTTCAATAATTTCACACCAAATAATCAACTTTCATCCAAACACCAATACACAAATAATCAATTTTGATTATAATCATACTCTGATTATAATCAGAGCAGATTTTATTATAAGCGCAAACGAACGGAGCCTTACATAATGATAATTAATCAAGTCTATTAGTTAGATAGATCAATATAATCTATATCGATGCGTTTAGTCCACGGCTCAAAAATGGATAATTGAGTATTATATAGTTAAAAAAATGTTAATTAAATAGGCTAGCTCATTGTGAATTTGATTATTCTTATTAGAAGACTAGTCACTTATGTAACATAAATCAAGTTCGAATTAACCAATGCAAAGTTTCAGAAATTGGGCAGGTAACAATAAAAAGAGAAGGCTAAAGTATAACTTTAGCCTCATAATTTTGTAAAATATTATATCATTAGTTCTATTTTAACAAATTTGACGTGACGAGCTAACTAGACGTCTGATAAGGTAAACTTTGATGAAATGGGCTAAAAAACTAAATTTTTAGTCAACTCATATCTCAATTTAATTCCATTTAGAATAAGTATTTTAGTACGCTAGATGTAATGGTTGTGAATGAATGAATTTCAATTTTAAAGGATATGCTTATTTTGAATTATTTGATTATATATGATTGAAATTGAATAATGTTGGATGAAAGTTGATATATGTTGACAAATTATAAACTTATTCCTTTATGAATGATGAGTGTTCATTTTGGATTATTTGATTGTATATAATTAAAATTGGATATTGTAGGATGGAAGTTGATATATGTTGACAAGTTACAAGCTTATTTCTTCATGAAAGATGATTATTCATTTTGGATTATTTGATTGTATATAATTAAAATTGAATTTTGTTGGATGAAAGTTGATATATGTTGACGAGCTTATTCCTCCATGAATGATGAGTGACTAATGCTACCATAGGGTTCATATAATGCATCTCATTGATAAAAAAAAAAGTTGCAACTTTAGTCCTACAATTTTAATTTAGTGTTAAATTTGATCTCATATCTTTGTATGACATTGCAAATTTGATCTTATATATTTGTATAACGTTGCAAAATAAATTCTATATCTTTATAATGAGTTTTAAAATTGGTCTCATATCATATGGGAATAGTAGGAGGCGCACAAGGTAATCAAGATCAAGATCTTGTCAAAGATCAGAAGAGGTACCAAATAGATCGAATTGGATGATCGGATTACAATTTTGTAAGATCATAATTTTTTTTTTGTAATATTAAAAAAAAAAATAAAACCTATTATTTGATCATTGATTTTATACTGAGTCAATTAATCAGTCCTTGAATAATTAAAATATACGACTTGATCACTAAAATATTTTAATTATCAACTATATGGTCCCTATTGATAATTTGGTCCCTAAATTTGAACTAATTTTATACTTTTTGGTCCCTACATTTGTACTAAATTAATACTATTTGGTCTCTAAATTTTAAAGATAAAATTGATAATAAATAAATTTTAAAAACAAAAATTAAAATTAAAATAAAATATAAGAACAATAATACATCTTTGCCTTTAGTTTAAGATAGGTCAAAGTTCTATTTTAGTCCCTCAAATTTACTAAAAGTTTTGTTTTAGTCCCTCAAATTTTTTTGTTCTGTTTTAGTTCTTCAAATTTCGAAAAAGTTTCACGGTCCTTAACCAATTTCTATCCACTTTTAATTTCCATTAAAAAAACACATTGATTTTCATCCCCAAAAATTTTATTTTTACATTAAGGTCCTTCTTCAATTCTCCAAGGGCCTATCATAAGATCCAGAAACAACCCATCATATTTTTAGCCCAAAAAATTGTAGTAGTCAATTCATTTGCGAAGACTTGGTCCAAAAGAACCAGTGTCAATGTTCTATTCATTATCTGTGGATGGGCCGGGCCTTTTATTTTAGGCCCATTGACATGGCACAGTACTCTGTTTCACTCCATATATAGCATCGCTCAAGATATTTATAAAAAAAACAACAAAAAAAAAATTGCTCATTTATTCGATGATGTAGAACTTCATAATTCATAATAAGTCACTTTATGACCTAATAAACTTTATCACATACTTCCAACGTGTCTTATCGATCAATAATTTCTTTGTAAACGTAGAGCAATTTCATTACATTCTATATATAAGATCGATTTAAAAAACCTTATATGAAAAAAAAAATGTCATATTTCTGTGCGTGCACGATGTTGTTTATGAATAATATGTAGTTACTATTGATTGTATAATTTTCAGAAATCCCTTTCAGTTTGACGTGAAAGAATGTAAAAGGTTTCATTGTCAAAGAGGCAGGAGTTTACACCTATATATAACTATTCATCACTGTACATGTATATATATATATATTCATCGTTATTGTTCATGTACTTCAATATTTCTATCCCAATTCTCATGAATTGGGTACTACAATTCAAATCAAAGATATATCCATATTGAACTACATTAATTGGTTAAAAATACATGTCAATCTCTATCATATACATCTTATTCACAACGATATACATCGATCCCTGTTAAGTTAAACTACAAAACACTGTGTATATATGTTATTGTAAATTTTATTGTCATTAGCTATATAGCATATGTGTTGTACAGAATAGAGTGGTCACAATTATATTTATATATATATTAACATTGATGGCACAAGCCACAATCTATACTATAGGCTGCGCTGAACTCTCCATTAATGGCTCCCACAACATCACTATCTTGTTACTTTTCACCATCAGAAAAAAAATATATATATATATATTTATATATATATATATGGGTCCTTCTTTCATGTGCCCTTAGGACACATGTTAAGGTTTTCTTTTATTTTGGTCAAGTGAGTTTTTAAACATTAAAGATTATCTTTTAAATAAATTTTCGTAGATTTCAAGATATGAGATGCCCTATTAACTAATCAGAAGAAACCTTAAAATATACCCTAAGAGCACATGTTAGATAATTCCTATATATATAATTGAAATAATGATTAATGCATGCAAATACAGGACATTTAATAACATGCATGCATGATATGATATTCCTTCATCATGCAATTGATGTTGAATCAATATATGTTTGAAAGATTCCATCAACATCGTATAATTTCTAAGGGTCTGTTTGGGAGAAATATGATTTCAATCTAAGTTCAACCAAATGGATGGGATGAGATTATGTTTTAATTGGATGAGATGAGATAATGTATTGGTGTTTGGGTGATTTTAGAGAAAATGATGTTAAATAGGGTGTGAAATTATATAAAAGGGTATGTAATGATTGTGGTTGGTAGAAATAAGTTTATGGATTTTTGAAATTTGTATAGGGGTAGAAATGGTAGGAAATAATGAGATGAGATGATAGGTGTTTGAGTGTAGTTTGATTGGAATGATATTGAGATGAGATGATATTGGAAAGCGTGAGGATGAGATATTTTTGGATTGAGGGTTTAGGGTCAATCTTGTTAGATGAAATGCTAGACCAAAATGAAAATAATATTAAAATTAATTTAAGAATACAATTTGGTCCATAAATTCGAACCGTTCCAATTAATCAATCTCTAACATGTGTAAATGATAACTCGGTGCCTGTAGAAAACCCCAGTCATCAATAATCGGGTCTATTTATGAAATTGAACGACAAAAAAATAACAAATAATAGTTTGAGGACCAGATTGCGAATTACAAAACAACACTAAATTGTAATAAAATGTGTGGTGAAAGGTTCATTTTGGTTCTAAATGTATGGCCTAATATTCATTTTTGTCCATTATTTTTATAAATGTGCAAATTGGTCCTAAATGTTAGCAAAATGATTAATGGTGGACCAAAATGAACATTTGGGCAAACATTTAGGACCAAATTAACCCTTTAACCCTTTATTTTTTAATCCAATGATTTAACCCTATACATACACGTGGGCCATTTTGTATTTTGTCCTTGAAAAAATATTACCGTTATCATTTTTTTCCCTTCAATAGATGTTAAAAAAAAACATATATCCCTTGAAGAGATCAGCGGCCATCATTATTGTCTCCACCATCTTCCCACATACGCGACCCATTTTCCCTCTATCCTAGCCGTTGCTCGATCAACTGTTGCTGTCCATATAGTCAGATCGCCACTATCTTAAGGCACCGTAGTCAAAGGTCGGCCGTCAAGTAAGCAAATTTGTAGAGTTTCACTTCTTTTTCTTTTGCATGACTGTGACAGTAATCCAAAATCGCCGATACTCTATCGAAGGTTGGTGTCCGTCCTTTCCGTCGATAGATCTGTCAAAACGCGTGACCTTGTGAAGCCACCTTACCGAAAGCTCGTCTCTCGTGCACAGTGGTAAGTGATTTGCTGATTCCTAGTTTCATCATCTTCAGCTAAATTGGAAAATTGGCTTTCTGGGTTTATGGTGGAGTTTAGAAATTCTGAATCATCGTCTCTTTTATCATTAAGGGTTTGCTCATATAGTGTTTGACAAAATTTGCAGCTGAACTTTTCTGTAGATGATGTTCTTTGCAATGTATTATTTTTTAATAATTCTGGTATCAAGCTGATTCCTATTGTTTAGTCACTTTGTTCGCTGGATCTAAGAGCAATCTCTTATGGAATTTAATAACGGGAGATTTTCCATTCATGTACTTAAGTACGATTTTAAAGTATTTTATTATAACTTTTTATAAAATTTCAGATTAAACTGAAGAATGAGTTTTTAGTATGAGATAATTTGTCTGTTTCTTTAAGGAACTGTGAATGACATTGCATGTGTAATATTCATAGCATTAGATATATAGTTCTATGATTTTGTTTGATGTCATTAATTTCTGTACTTCATTTTGGTAAGGTTTGGAGCTCACAAATGTTTTGTTTTTGTTCAATACATTGTCAGTTTATTAATAGGATGAGTGGAATAGTCCGTGATCTGTGTGTATAAAAGCAAAAAAAGCGAGAAAATTTGATTCTTAAAAAAGAAACTTATGTTTATTCCAGTTGATTATATTTGGATCTATGCAGGGAAAGATGGCAGGAAATGAGAAATTTGTGTGGCCCTCTCAGTGGGTAGAATGGTTCTTGGAAATTTGCGTCGATGAAAAACGCGTAGGACATTTCGTGGGGGGATCATTTAACGACCCCGGAAAGGCAAATCTCATGAGGAGGATGAACAAGAAGATCTTCCCCAAGACATTGTCACCCCAACAATTTAGGACCAAATGGGATTTGCTGAAGGGTGATTTGCGTGGGTGGAAAGAACTAAAGCACGCTGCATCAGGGATTGGTTGGCTGAATGGAAGCACGATATCAGCGTCAGAAGAGTGGTGGAAGGCCAGACTACAGGTCGTATGTGATTGATTTTTGAACTATGTGTAATAAACAAGGTTTGAAGTAGAAGGCTAATCTATTGTTCCTTTTTCAATGTGTAGGGAAAACCGAAGTTAAAGAAGTTTAAGAAGAAACCACTCGAACACGAAGAGTTGCTGGAGGAGTTGTTTGGCGATGCGATCGCAACAGGTTTTCATGCACGAACCCCTGCAGCTTACCTGTATCCTCAAAACGAACCCACATCAGAGCTTGAGGCTGACAATGCATTGCCGAACGACGAACCAGTTGACACTGCCTACCGCCCATATATGGATGAGGTCTTGCAGAACCCGGCTAATGTGATGGACAACTAGTCCAGCAATGAAGAAGATGGCAACGCACCGCCGGTCCCGCCCCCGCCCCCGGTAGTCTCCCAACCAAACCCATCAATCCATGGGTTTCCACAACCTATGAGTAGGCAAATTGGCGACAAACGAAAGGGAAAGGCTGTGGCGCAGCAGCGGTCGAAGAGACGAGTGGCAGATGGACTTTTTGAGATGAGCGCCTCGATGAATAACTTTGTCAGCACTTGTCAAAACTTCACACAAGGAGGCTCTCCCAGTTGTGGTTACAGCGGTGGTGTCACATCACTCAACCATCATGAAAGAATGTTCGCACTTCTTTTACAGCTGCCTGGGATGGAGGCTGGGTCTCGTTTTTACATTGACTGCACCAAGGTGCTCAGGGACCCAGAACTATTATCTATGTTCCTAGCTCAACATACGGTCAATAAGGATGTTGTGCTTAAATGGCTGAAGGCCATGGTGGACAACAAGTTCCCGCCGAAGGAAAACAACTTCCCCCATGACGGTGACATGTTCCCACCTGCTTGATTTGAATTATCTTTGTGTTGTAACCTTAAAATATTGGATCTTTTTAATTGTGTACTGAATGGAACTATATGGTTTGTTATGACTATACTTTCGTGATGAGTGTCTGTAATGTAAACTGTTGAATGCATGGCTCTATCTATCTATCTTTGCTTTTCAAAGTGGGGTTTGTTATTTTTGTTACTGATGATGCCATAATAAGTGTTTGTTGCCTCTGTGCTGTAGTGTCCTTCTTCATTATTAACCTGACCATTAATATATGTATGATTTTGTTGTGTGCAGGAAACCAAATCAAAAGAAGCAGAAAGAGTGCAGCTGCAAAAGATATGCAAGGTGGATTTCCTTAATGGGAGGCATATGTAAGTACAAATCTTAGTGAAGTTAAAACGAAAAATATCTGGTTTCATGAAGTTAAAACGTGTCTGAATTTTCTGTTATAGTGATTACAAAATTCTTTTTGTCACCTTGATTTTATACATGATTTCTTTCTTTCTCTTTGATCTTATAGAACTTGTGCTTGTATTACTGATATCAGTATAAACAAGTTAGTTCAACCATTACTTGGGCTTTTAGAACGGAATTACAGAGGATATAGGGACCTAAGACTCTGGAAAATGCAGAAAAAAAGGACGAAGAGAATACTGGCTTTTGAGGGGCCAACTCTCTCCAAAGGACCACCTACCTTTTTCCTCACTTACTCTAGAGGTCCTATAGATATCCCTTTGGGTGAATTTGGTGATAAGGAATACTATATCACACCAACTTTCAAGTTTAAACAGGTAAGTCAAGCATTCCTCGCTTCAGGTTATACAATCAATCTATCTCACCTTTGATCAGATTTCTTTAAAAAATTGTAAGGATTTCCTTTTGTATACATTATAGTTAACTCGTTAAACTCTTTGTAAGGAGTTTTTTTTGTGTAATAATTAATGCTGAAGTCAAGCATTTGGTTTGTTGATATTCTGTTAAATTAAAGACTGTGCACTGCTTGTGAAATTCAATATAAAAAGCAGGTTAAGAAACAATTGGTGACTCTATGATGCCTTGCGTTTTTTGCTTTGTTGTCATGACAGTTTGCATAATCCTTTTCCTGTTACTCTGTTTTATATTCTCGTCAAACATGGCCTCTATATATGTATCCTTCTAATGTGTAATTGAACCGAGGCATTTTCGTATAAACTTATAGTTCAACAGCATAAAAAAAAAAAGTCTTGTCTTGCTTAAAAAAGTAATTCATTTTCGAATTTTTTTATAAGAGAGATTTATTTTAGTTTTAAAAATATCTAGTCTAGTATTGATGGATAAAAATGAGACAAAAATTTGTTTTAGTTTTTTGTATTTCTAGAACTAAATTAGATAAGCCTATGAAATAATAACAATAATAATAATAATACTACTTTTCATAAATAAATATTAAAATATACAATTACGTATTCTAGTTTTTATTATAAATCCATCACATACTTTAAAAATGATTTCTTTTATAGTTATTAAGTTATTTTTTATTTTAATTATTCAATTATACGTCATTTTAATAAATATATCTATATCTGTGAAATATATTTTGTTCAGTTATTAAGTTATTTTTTAATTATTCAGTTATTAAGTTATTTTTTATTTTAATTATTCAATCATTTTCTTCGTCTTCACTCCTTCACAGGATGATGCACAACGTGTTCGATGCGTTATGTTATAGATTGGAAACTGACTATGGTCTGCAAGATACTGAGCAAGTCCAAGTTGATGAATCGGTTGGAATGTTCTTATATTTTCTGTCTTCAGGGGAGTCAAATAGAAGATTGCAGGAGCGTTTCCAACACTCAGGGCAAACGATTCACCAGAACTTCTACACGGTCTTGGACGCAATGGTTCGCATGGCAAACGATTATATTGTCCCCGGCGACCAAAGTCATATTCATGAAAAAGTCCAGGGTACACCATTTGAGCATGCAATCGGTGCAATCGATGGTACGCACGTGCCATGTGTTTTGAGGCTAGCCAAAAAATTCCGTTTATTGGCTGAAAAGGGACGGCCACCCAAAATGTGCTTGCCATCTGCAACTGGGATATGTTATTTACGTATGTAGTAGCCGGTTGGGACGGCAGTATGCATGATGCCCAAATTTTGCACACAGCCAGGACCACCCCACACTTACGGTTCCCGGAACCCCCTATGGGGAAATATTATCTTGTCGACTCCGGTTATCAAACTACTACAGGCTTCCTCGGGCCCTATAGGGGAAGTATATATCACGTACCAGACTTCTACAGACAAATGCAGTTTAACAGTCCAAATGAGATATTCAACTACAACCATTCAAGGATATGATGCACCATTGAGCGTGCATTTGGAGCATGGAAAAATAAGTGGAAAGTTCTGAAAAAAATGCCAATGTTTCTGTTCGATACACAAGTCCAAATTGTGATGGCCACTATGGGCCTTCACAATTTCATCAGAATTGAAAACTCTGAAGACATTGATTGTGCAGCAGCTCTAGCGGGCCAACTGTTTGAACCGAATGATGTTGACGAACCGATCCTTGAAGACTTTGGGTGGCCACCAGGTAGTATGCAAGATATGCGAGACCGCATGCGTGATGAACTTGTTGTTCAGTATTGTCAAGGTCGTTAAGTAATTACTATTTATTAGTTGTAGATGAATATTAATGTAGCAGTGATAAATATGTATGTCTTTTTTTTTTGTTTTAATGTTAGTGTGGTGAAATGCTTAACGATGGATTTGTCCCTGAATTTTGTAACGACCATTAATCGTGCCATTAGTAATATTATGCTACATCACTTACCTGCATCTGCCATCCCATTCTTCCTGAGTACAAAGGTTCTTTTCTTCTCGTGGTCTATGATAGCAATAGATTATAAATGCTTGATTGTAGTGCAATAACTTACCAAAAATTGATCATTCGTGCATCAATCTAACATTTTTTCATTGTCCAACAAATTTACATAAGATTGTAGTGCAAACACTTATATACATAAGATTCTCATTCTCAGTGTAAGCAGTGATGTTAAGATACCTATGCAAATGTAGTTCAATATTCATAGCATTTGAAAATGAACTTCATATTTTTGATTGCTGAGCACAAAGTCAGTTAGTTCAATGCTTTGGAGTTTTAAAAACATAAATACAACAAAAGTTAACCAACTAATAGGTATCTCATACAACAAAGGCAAGATAATGTCATAGCAAAATAATCTTGCATTACAAAAGTCATAGATTCCAAATGCCAAAAGGTCCTACCCTGTCCAAATTCACTACCCCATTGTCACCAAAATAAACAGCCAAATGATAACAATCCACGAGACAACAAGGCCAAGGGAGCAATAACGGAGACTCTTTTCTTTTGTGTAGCCAACTTACATTGAGCAGTTGTACTCTTCTTTCGTTCACCATCAAATTCTCTCAAAACACGTATAAGCCTCCTTTTGACCTCATTTGCATCAATATCTATTACATCTCTAACATGATCATCCCATGCGAAGAATTTGAAGTATCCTTCATCCTAATATTGCACCAAAATTTAACAGTCAACATATTCTACAAGGGCTGACCATAGACATCCCATTAAATGGTACAAAAACTGCAAGTACGGATACATACCGGGTAATATGGGCATCCCCAAAATTTTCGACCTGAGTTTTCTTTAGTATGCGAGGTCTTCAAAACAAAATCAGCACCACAATCACACAACAAATTGAGGCTCACATGACTTGATATTGAACGACGCCCAGTTGTGGATGAAGAAGCCATGCTACTACACCATAGACGAACTTTTTCAACAAACAGAATAGGATAAGGATCTCCAATTATCCTTCACTCATGCAGAACTTTAAGACCAGAAATAGTACTGTCCAACCAATATACATTTCCTTAGTTTACAACTGATATTAACTATAACACTCCTCAAGATAAGTCACAGAGCTCTATGGAAACAAATAACAATCATATCAGAAAAGAAACAAAACATTTAACATTCCCTCAATCCCTCTTACTTCACAACACTTGCCCTACAATAATTTTTAAGTCATTCAAGTTTCAACATGCTTCCTCAAGCTCAACATTATACAAGCTTCAGTTCATTCCAAATAAAATCCAAAGAAACAGAAACACAGATCTAGAATTAGACATTGATGACAAATTAACCTCAAAGCCAGACGATAAAGTTTTAGCAAGCTGGGTAAAAACTAGATACATCATACGTATGGCCATCAAATATTCAATTTTTTTTTTAGGGAAAAGAACAAAATGTCATTGATAATAAAGGCGTCACCAAATATATATTTCCAGATGATTTACGTGCTGTTTGGTTTGTTGAGAAGAATCTCTAAATAAAATCATCACTTCTACTAGGAGGGCTGAAATAGAAATAAATCTCTAAATATTACATAACTGGTCTGAACACAACTCAAGTCACATTTTCTTGACCTAACATGAAGTTGAGCTCAAAACTAGCCATGTGACATCTATCAAACATAGAGGGCTGAAATAGAAATAAATAAAACATAAAAGGACTATTTTTTCTCTTTATTCATCTATCAAACATCTATCAAACCCATACATATATATATCTTCAAGATATTCAGACTCCAGATTACCTTCTAAAATCTTTAAAGAGGGAAGAGGAGAAAGTTTCACATTGAAGAGAAAACTTAAACGAAAACAGAGGAGAAAATGGAGGCACTGTAGAACTCGCCTTCGTGTTGAATCCGGAGATCGTCTTCCCTGGAATGTGAAGCGAGACGATGAGAAAGAGAACGAGACGACGAGAACAAGACGGCAGCAACGAGGAAGCGAGACGACAGCGAGGACAAAGCGGCAACAAACTAGGGTTCATCGAAGAAAACACCAACATAAAGAAGCAAGGCAACTATAATTACGAAACTGCCACCGAAACCCTAGAAATCCCCAAATTGCCCATCCGCATATTTTATTATTTTATTAAAGTGTAGGTAAATATAGGTATATGAATAGGGGTAGTTTAGTAAATGTAAGAGAAAATTGGATGATATTGTGGATGGAATGATGATGTGGATGAGATGAGATGATGATTCCAATAAACACCAAACCAGTACTGTTCATCCAATCCTAAGATGAGATGATGATTGAATGAGATGAGATTAAGATTAAGCTGTTCCTAAACAGACCCTAAATTTCATTCAGTGACAATGTTTGTAAAAGCTCTTTGATAGAGCACATTTATAAATAAAAGTAAATTAAAAGTTCAAAAAATGACAAGAAGGAGAAAGAAAAATAAATTGCTCCACTAATAAAATTTTGGTCAAAGTGTATTTTTTGTCTCATTTTTTTTTTCACTTTTAGTCTCATATCTTTTGGTCAAGTGCAAAATTAGTCTCATGTAGTATCATATCTTTTTTTTGTTGTAAACTTGGTCTAATATCTTTGTAAGAAATTTCACCGTTAGTCCAACAATGTGGAACCTTTGATAAAGATATAAAACCAATTCTACAACTTAAAAGATATGAGACTAATTATGAAACCTGACTAAAAAATATGGGTCTAAAAGTATAACTAGAAAAAGTTATGAAACTAAAAGTGCACTTTCACCTATTTTTTTTAGTGACATTACCCTTCATTTCACTTCACATCAAATTAAAGGGGCAACAATTATTTAATTTTAGGTAAATTACACTCTGGTATCATGTGGTTTGGTCATTTTTACTTTGATACCCTATGGTTTAAAAAGTAACATTTTGGTACCCTGTGGTATTCTCTGTTAACATTTTAATTATGTTAAAAATTTTGGCATTTTGGAGCTATTTCATAATTTTAACCATCTTTGGGGGATAAAAGTCAATTTTAATGCAAGAAAAATATGCTAAAATTTCTAAAACACCCATAAATATTTAATTATCTTCAAAATAGTCCTTAAAAACACAAAATTTTAGATCTTAATAGGACTAGATTGCACAATTTTTCTATATTGGGACTGTTTTGTAATTCTATCTTGTCTTATATTTTTCAAATATTATGTTTTGACTCTAAAACTTTTTTATAATTTTCATTTTTGTCCCTAGATAATATGTATTCAGGGACCTGTTTGTAATTTTCTAAAAATATTGGGGGGTCATTATATAATTTTTGCAAAAGTTCTTATGGTTAAAATTACAAAATAGCCCAAAAAATGTCAATTTCTATTAATTTTCTAACTAAATTATAGCTTAGGGTACAAAAGTGTTAACAGAATACCACAATCAGAATGTCACTTTTTAAACCACAGAGTATCAAAGTAGAATGACCAAACCACAGGTACCAAAGTGTGATTTACCCTTAATTTTATTCTAAAAGAATTAATCTATTTTATATTAACCTATTGTATTTTTTATTAAATTATTAAGTTAATCATAAGAACTTATTGCATTTTTGGGGCTATATATAATCTAAATCTCCTCATGCAAAAAAATTATAATATATGATAATATTATGTAAAAAGAAACTAATAATGAGTTTGCATGTGGACTCTGTCTTCACAAAAGGAATTTAGGCTTCTATAACTTGGAATGTTTGCTGAAACATAAAGTAGATATCATTGATTAATGCAAAATATAAGTAACATTCCATACTTACAAGTCATGAATTCCACATAAATATTATCTTACTACAACACACATATATGATAGGGAAGATGTCATAGATTCATAGGGCTGTGACTGATCCTTTCGAGTGTTTCGACAAAATTTCTAAGAATTCATTAATTGTCACCCACCAAAATAAAAATGGTAAAGTACTATACTATAAAAGTCTTATCCCATCAAACACATTTATAATATATCAACTAGAGATGGGATCATGGTTTCGTTATTTTGAGCACCCAATGGTATTTATTTAAGCCTAATGACATTTAAATCAATATATGTTAAATATCAAATAAGATATAGATAGTAATATATATAGAAATATATCAATAAAATTATTAATAATATGATGATATTTAATTGTAGGGAAAAATAATAAAATAAAACAAAAGAACTTTTTTCCCTTTGAGAATAACCAGAGAAATAAAATAAAAAAGCACAATCACAATACAAGAAAAATTAACATAGAAACCCCAAATTGAAAAAAAAAAAAATCACGATTGCCGCCAAGAGACAACTAGAGAAAAATACTATATGAAAATTTTTACATCACATAAGATTCTCATAACTCATGTCCCAAGTACAGTCACACTAATATTTTAACACACCTCACACTACTTTAAAGCATGAGAATAAAGATGCAAATATTAAATGAACCTCACATCACTATAGAACACGAGAATAAAGAAGTATATAATAATAAATACACCCACACACCTCTCAAGAACAAGAGAATAAAGAGGAGGATCGAAATTCAACTATAAAATTAAAGTGTGTGACTTGATTACTATAAAGACCTTTGGACTCTTTTTAAAGACTTGACACCCACTCCACCTTTTGAACCTAGGTAACGCGGTACTAATTTTCAAGCAATATCCCAACAATAGTATATGGTGCTTATTTAATAAATTACTTAAAAGTAATTGGTTAAAGAGTCATTTTAGTCCTAAATGTATACCCTAATAATTGATGTTCATTTATATCTTTTATGTTTCAAAATGTTCAAATTGATCCTAAATGTTGATGAAATGTTTCATTTTGGTCCCAAACTATTGAATATGATCATATTTCTCTCGTTTCAAGTTTAAATGTGACGAATCCAAAGCTATGTATTGTTCTCAAATAGTACTTTCTTTTATCCAATTGGGGCTGTCAGTAAACGAAGTCAAATCGGTCTCGAAAGTAGACCACTCGTTTCACAGTCAAACAAGTAAAATTGATCATATCTCTCTCATTTCAAGTTCAAATGTGACGAATTTAGAACAACAAGTTACTCTTAACAAGTTGTTTGAACTTAAAATGAGAGAAGGGAGAAATATGATCAAATTCAATATTTGGGACCAAAATGAAACATTTTGCCAATATTTAAGATCAATTTAAACATTTTGAAACATAAAGAACCAAAATGAACATTAATGCATACATCTAGGACCAAAATGACCATTTTGACCAAAATAATATATATACATATATATATATATATCAATGTATTATAATACATATGTATTAAAATTTATGCCTTTTCAAATTTAGATAAATTGCAAATATAAAATATTTCAAACAGATATAAATGCAAATATTAAAAAACAAAAATCAAACATCAATTAATTCAATTTGAATCATACTTTAAGGGTTTAGTGTTGAGAGAGAAATGAATAGAATAGAGAGAGAAAATGTCAGTGGAACCTACTTTCTCTCTTTACTTATTCCTTTCTCTCTCACCCCTACACCTATAGCACATTATAGATGATCCAAATTGAAATGTTATCATAATTTTTTTTGTATTAAAAAATTTGATTTTATTTTTTATAATGATAGAATGTAATCATAATTCTTTTTCGATGGTTAAATTATTGAAAAAAAAAATTAGAGAACAATCAAAGTAATTATAGTAAGTTGTTGATGATATTAGGAATGATAATTTGGATCTTCTATAGTGCACTATAAATGTAGTGTTGAGAGAGAAATGAACAAGTAAAGAGAGAAAGTGGGTCCTCTATAGTGCCCTATACACTCTCTCTCTATCATATTAATTTCTCTCTCAGCACTATACTCCTAAAGTACTATAGAGGATCTAAATTGGAAATTTAGATCCTTTATATATAGTGCACTATAAGTTTAGTGCTGAGAGAAAAATGAACAAATAGAGAGAGCGAGTGAGTTTCATTAACACTTTTCTCTCTCACCACTACACCTTTAAAGTATAATAAAAGATCCAAATTAGATGACATTTCGTCCTCAAAAGAGGTAATTGGGAGCTTTCAACAAACAGCTTCCATGATCCACGGTTTTCTTAATCCGACGGTTAATATGAAGCATGATACGTTGACATTTTCACATTAATTAATTATATAATTTGTTTTTATTCCTCTTCATTTCCACGCCAACTCACCAGCACAAATTATTCATCGATTAGGTTCGACATCTGTCATCTTTGACTTTTACCTTATATTTTCATATATTAATATATATTATCTTACCCTTAATTAATTATTTCCCTTTCAAGTATATAGTTAGATATGTTTTCTTTCATTAATTTTATCAGTTTGACTGTTACTTATCTAACATACTTGTCTCATTGATTAAAAAAGAAAACCATAATAGCAATTTTGGTAATTAAAAAACCATACATTGGATTTGGAATTTTATACAATTTAATTCATTAATTTTGAGCACGAAATAACTCATGTTTTCATACATATAATGGTTAAATATGAGAGGACTTCGTTTTCAAAGTTTGAGTTATACAAAATTTTGGAGTTATTGATTAAAGATTACAAAGTCTAATGACACATTAATTAAAAGGAAAAAGAAAGAAGAAGTAATGCTAAATTAATAGTAATAGGGAAGGTAAGCCTCATCAATAACTGGAAACAAATAAATATTATTATTTCAAAGGTATTTGTTAAGGTGCATTAACTGCACTCGAATTTCTATTTTGAAAGTACAAATTTACCTCAGAATTTTAAAGAAGGAATAATGCACCTCAAAATGTCCATATAAAGGGACAAAGAGTTATTGCTTTTTTAAACTTCTAAGGTAAATTTGTATTTTCAAAATAGAATTTTCATTTTTAGAGTGCAATTAATGCACCTTAACAAGTGCCCTTATTTTAATGTACTCCATCCGTTTTCGAATATCTGTTTTGTTGGAGAGTGTTTTTTGTCCCAAAATATTTGATGTTTTATAAAATCAAGAGAAAATTAATTATTCTTTTTACAATTTTATCCCTATTAAATAATTAGTAGAGGTTGAATTGATGAGAGTAACTACGAGTAGTTTAATACGGGCAATTTAGTTTTTTTATCTTATATTTTTCTTATTTTAGGTGAATTAATAATTTTCTTAGTCTATGTGTATTAATCTTAATAAACAGATATTCGAGGACGGAGGGAGTATATTAATAGAAAATGTTAAGAGCTTAATTATAATAGAAAAAAGTTAAGAACTTAATTATATCTTTTGGGTATCTAAGCACTATTTAGAGTACTCATGGTCGATAATATTAATTTATCTTCTCATTAACTTGCACACATGTGGCATCTCAATAAGTGAATAGTTGGCCCATAAATTTAAACTAAAGTTATTATGTACTCAAAGTAAAAAGTTAGCTCTTTTTCCTCTATGCTCTCTCTCACCAGCATTTCTCTTTACAGAGTAGCCGTCGGGCTACTACCCTTCCAATGGTGGTAGCCCCCCTTTACTTTCCTGTATAGTAGTGGTAGTTCTCTATCTAGGTAGTGTTGAAAATTCTTCCCCCGTGAGAGTCCCTCTCTCTCTTTATGAGAGTGTTTCTTTATTTTTAGGATTGTGTGGTGGCAGTGTTCTGGATCAGGGCTCCCAAGGCGTCGATTTGGTATGTCTTTTTCTGCGGCGGCGACTTTAGACTAGGCTTTCTACGGCGGCTTCTAGCTTCCTGGTTTGGCTTTGATTTTTGGATGCTCAGTCGCATTTTTTCTAGGTCAGGTACTCCCACAACGTTGATTCTTATATTCTACTTCCACAACGGCCTTTTATTAAATATTTATTGTTGCTTTGAGTCTGATTGTGTCTTTTTTTATAGCAGCCACTGGAGTTGTCTGTTGTTTTGATTAGAAAAATTTGTCTTTTTTAAATGATATTATTTAAGTTTAGCAAAAGAGACTAATGTCCCACAATATGATAAACCCAAATTTAAATTTTCGTTGAAAGAATATCTATATTTAAGTATTCAACTATACTTGAATATAATTGACATTTCTTTTGTACAAGAATATAATTGACTTAATTAACTCAGACTCTCATGGAAAGCTTCATCATTTAGTGTATCATAAACATGATGACCAATAAATAGCAATTAAAGAGACATCTGGAATGTTGTATAGCTCTAATAATTCTCTAGATAAACATGACGGTGTTGGCGAAAAAAAAAGAAGATAAAAATGATGCTTAAAGATGGTCCTGAAAAGTAGAAAATGAACAAAAAGAAACCAACAAAGTTGATGTCGATGAACATCTCTAAAAGTAAATTAATTGAATTTTAATATGTAATTTAATGCTTTTCACATAAGTTAAGTTAAAGGGTAAATTAAACAGAAGGCCTTGTGGTTTGGCTAATTTTCAGATAAGGTCTTTGTGGTTTAAAAAGTTTCAAATTGGGGCCTGTGGTTTACTCTGTTAACAAAAAGGATTCCGAGGTATATTTCAATCCAAAATTTAACAGAATTCTTAGCTAAAATATTATTTTAAGACCCTAACTATTGATTTTTATGCGTTTGACTTCCTATTTCTTACAATTTCATCCCAAGGACTAAAAAGTTATTAAAAAAATTACATAAAGATTATTAAAGTTCTGTAAAATCAAAATTTTCCCTTTTTCATAAAATTTCTTTTAACTAAGTCCTTGATTAATTATAGATTAGACCCTAATTATTAATCTTTCAACTCAAGTTTTTAAAAAGTTCCACATTTAGTCCCCACTTTTTTCCATCCATATTTTCGTCAAAAAAGGGAATAAATTAACTTTAATCTCTTAAAAACTTTAATTTTTTTTTTTGCATTGAAGTCCTTTTTTTCAGTAATAAGATTAAAACATAAGAAATAATAAATGAACCGGGGATTTTAATCAGTTTTCCCCCAAAGAAAAAAAAACTTCTTCACACTCGCAGGTGCATAGTTTCTTCTTCAATCCTCCTCCTCTTCTTCTCCACCGCCGACAAACCTTAAACCACCACCGTTGGCCTAACTCAAAGCACAAAAACGCAAACCCACGTTCAAGATTTACTAAGCTCATTTGCTACCAATCCAACGGCAAATTAGAAGGATAAGGATTGTGCTATATATTTGGTAGTCTCTCTAGCAACCGAGAAAGCTGGATCTAGTTATGTCTCAACGGAACTGCAAAGTGCTGATGTGAATGGGTATCCTATGCTTAAGGCAGGTGCACTGAAATTCGATGGCCATTGCTGAATCTAGGAGTGTTGGGGTTCTGTGTTTGTGGTTTTTTGTTTGTGCTTCTCTTCGCAGATTCGATGCCATTGCTGTACTTGTTTGTTTTTTTTTTTGTGTTGTTTGATCCACCAAAAAAATAAATTAATCAAGGATCGGGTTGAATGAAATTTTATAAAAAAGGAAGGCCAAAGTCCTATTTTGGTCCCTCTGTTATGCTCATTGTTCCAAATAGGTCCCTCAGTTATTTTTCGTTCCATATTGGTCCCTCAGTTATCCAAAACTTGTCAAATTTGGTTCCTCTAACGTTTTCCATCCATTTTTCCGTTAAAAAAATAAGAAAAATAAGCTTTTATCCCCAAAAGTTTTATTCTCTTATATTAAGGTCCTTTTCTTTTTATAATAGGATCAAACCGTAAGAAAAGAAAATAAATTAAGATTTTAAGTGAATTTGCCCAAAAAAAAAAATTTCTCTCCCTCTCGAACACCACTCTCTCTCCCCCTCGGCTCTCTCTCTCTCTCTCTCTCTCTCTCTC